>NDXZ01003895.1:6005-25586 GCA_003055125.1 Paykullia maculata | reverse complement strand
CCCCCCGATGTTGTACGGACGCGTTATTGGTATCAAAGGATCAGAAATTAGACATGCCTTTTGAGAAATTAAATTTCGAGATATCGGCAAAAAAAAAAATTTTTTTTACGTAAATACTAGTAGTGAAGTGTATATAAGATTCGGCAATATAGCGCTCTTACTTGTTTTAACACAAATTGTTGTTATGGTAAAAATAGATGGCAGGTAATTTTTGTGATAATTTTTGATATGATTTTTTCTTTAGAAGACAAATTATGCAAATATAATTTGTATTTAAATTCAAATGCAAAAAATACTTTTTTTATTCTTTTCTGTCTTTATAGTTGAGTTAATTTTGTCAAAGCGCAAAGGAAAAGACAGACATCCCTAAACCAAATTCGGTTATAATTTGTAGTCGAAGTAAAAAGTAAATTTGCAAATATTTGCAAATATTGGGCCAATTCAGCTTGGCGGCTATTTAGATAAATCTTTTAATGACTCGTTGTTTAAGGTAAACAAATGAGTTTCCAAATAATCTTTGACGCATTTGTAAAGCTGTGGGTGATGAGTATAAGCCCACCACTAAAAATTGGAATGGTGTAAATCTGTCTAAATTATTTATTATAAAGGGTGTTAGAAAAAAGATGCAAAACATTGAATAAAATAATACATCACTTCAAACAAAAATCAGCCTAATTATAAGAATAAATTTATGCCATTAGTGTTTTAATGTAATTTGGGAAAGTGGGGGCGCTGCGGTTGGGGCAGATGTAGCAAACTCTTGAAGGCCAAATATCGGCCTTATATCGGCAATAGTCTGCACAATGTTGTCTTCCAAGTCGTTTAAAGTTTCTCGGTTGTTCTCATAAGCCCATGACCTCACGTCACATAACTACGAAAAAACAAATCCAGATGCTTTAGATTTTACAATTAAGGTGGGCATTTTGCTCGATAATTTCGAGAAATAATGGATTGGCAAAATGTTTCCTTTAGTAAGTCGGTTGTTTAAAGTGCTGTGCAGCATGTTGGAAACCCCGATTTTCATTCAATTGAGACCCTAAACAGTCGATTATCCCGCCTTAACACCGATCCTCGATGACATTGACTTTCTCGCTGACTTAATGTTTAAAAAAACAAGGATTAATTGCCCCAACTGCAGAAACTTTCGTTGATTTTAAGCCAAAAATAAGTTTCCTACATAAAAAGAATATTGCAAGTTGACTGCCAGTTCATTTTCAGTCCATTGAAAAAAGTTACGGCGAAAGAATTTTTCATTCAGCTTAAATTCCTTTACCAGCTGGATGTTATAAATTCGTAGGACAAGATTTCTACGCAAAATTTTGCATTTAGTGGATGGTCTCAACTCCATTTCAAAACGTTGCACGTTCTTTAGCAGCAATTGATTCTTCGGTAGGCATTTTACAATGTCTTTTCAAAATACATATTATCATTAACCCTTCACAGACGAGAACAATATTTAGTCGAACAAAATGAGCTTATTGGCAAGAGAGGCGAAGAGAAGGGTATTTTTTGGCGTAATTTTTCAACCAGCTACAACCCCGCATTACCAGCACAAAACCAATACATGCACTAGAAATAAGCACGTTTCAATACAAAAGACACTTATGCAGACAAAGCTCTGTATATGTGTACATATTATGCCGGTTAATATTCATCTCGTGTGTGCTTGAAAGAACAAAAATTGTTGGACTAAATATTGTTCTCGTCTGTAGAGAGTCATTTAGAGTATAAATGGTGCGAAAACGTAAAATGGCCATATCGCACGGCAACATTCCTGAACTAAACCACAATTTTCAAATCAAAAATTCGTAATTTGCAAGCGTTTTTCTGGCGTTAGTCCATTTATAATATAGTGGCAAAACCAACTGAGCACAGATCTGACAACCATTTAACAGATAAATCCCTGTCGCAAAATTATACCTTGAAAACGACACTTTTTACAATAGAAATGTTTGATTTTGTAGTTCTTTGCGCAAACCTTAGATCTTAGTTTTAAAAACATGGTGAAATGGCTTATCCCGCCTAATTAAAGTAACGATTAAATTTTTCTAATTTTAATTTACAAACAACAAAATTTTTTAGAACAATAACACCGGGTTTTAAAAAATCGCAAAGAAAAATAACACTGTGCGACAAAAACAAGTTTTTGCAAAGTACACAGCCTTGGCTATATAGGTTCGTACTACTACTTGAGCTGAGTAAAATCCTATCTCCGTTTTGCAATATTAGTTCGCATTTTAATTTTATGGGCCTCCAAATATTAGAGACTTAGTGAATGTGCCGAAAAATGCTACCATAACCTTTTAGCCAATAACTCATTCAGACTTGGTAAAAGCGTTTTAATGTCTTCAACAAAGTTGTAGGTAGGTAGGTATCTAATGAACAACCCTTTGAACATTTAATCGACGGGAAAAAAATTTTTCGTATATTTTTTAAGAAAAATGCAAAAAACACGATCTGAGCATGTTCAGATGACTTATTTAGCAAAAAAAACTACCATTATTGTCCTATGTTTACAAATATTGTTTTATTTTACTCTGGCTACAATTTTGTCAAAGATAGTAATTTAAAAATTTCAGCAGTTTGCGAGTTATGGCAAAAAATCAAAAATTGTCGTTCAAAAAAACGGTGTTTTTCGCAAAAAAAAAATAAAGGTAATTTTTGCTATATGAGTCGTCTGAACCTATACACTAGAGCCACGACTTGCGTCGTCCCGATTTGCGTCGTTTCGATTTGCGTCGCTTTTTAAAAACTGGAAAAATTCGATTTGCGTCGTTGCAATTTCAAGTTGCGTCGGTTCGAGTTGCGTCATTTTGACCCCGATTTGCGTCGCTTTGATTTCGATTTGCGTTGCTAAAAACGGTTAAATTGTTTACTGCAGCATTGTGGATTACCACTATTATTATCTCAATTCTCTTGGTGGCCAGGCCTGATTTAGCATCTTTTCTGTCGTTTAGCATTTTTACAACTTCTGGCAACACTGATCGTCATCTGTACGTTAAGAAGTTTTTAAATTGCGTGAAATAAGGGGAATTCCCTTTTCTTTGTTATATAGGTGGTGCTAAAAACAACTGTTTGGTTATGGTACGAATTTAGTGTGTGATTCGCCAAAATACCTTAAGGACGTACAAAATGAGTCAAAGTAAAAGAAAAGTAATAAGTTTGGAATTAAAATTGGACGTAATAAAACGTTTTAAATCGGGAGAAAAGGCTGTTAATATAGAAAGAGTTCTTGGACTAGCACCTACTTACAACAGTAAGAACAATTTGCAACAGAGACAGTGATAAAATAAATCAATTAGCTAAAATTGTCACACCCTCTTAATTTATTGTTTTCTTATTTCTTTATAATATGTAAATATAAACATTTATTGAAGTAAATGAAATAAATAAAAATGTATTTGTACTTGTTTTTATCAAAAATACAAAATTGTTTGCTTTGTTTTGAATATTTTCCCCAATTAATTAAATTTCAGTGCTTTTATATAGAAAAAGGTGATTCGATTTGCGTCGCGTTTCTCCGGTCCCCATTAACGACGCAAGTCGGGGCTCTAGTGTATAGCCAAGTCTGTGTACTTTTTTCACTTGCGCACAGTGTAATTAGTAGTATGAATAGTGTGGCAAGGCACCGCATTAACCCACTTAACTCTGAGTTAAATAAATATTTCAAGTTTGGTAAATATTATGTTATCTTATAAATAAGAGTTCAATTAAAGCACTAACTACTCCACAGAAAAATTCTTTGAACTATTAGTCAATAATGGGTTAATATGTCAAATACTAACCAGATTAGGCATTAAAAAGATTGTTCGTTATTAGTTATTAAATTTATTAAATTATCTACAAAATGTTTTTGTATCAAAAAAAAAAAACATTCACAAAAACATGATTTATTGAAAAAAAAAAGTTTTATGTTTATCTTTCTCAAACGTTTAAGGACTTTTAATGCAAAAACGAAATTATTAAGAAAATCTTCAACCACTGGTTTCTTATTTCATCTTCAGAAAATTATAAACTCCATGGAAATTAATCAAAAACAATTTTATCCACCCGCAAAACTGACACAAGGATTTATTTTGTAACTACATTTTAATACCCATGAAATTATTCAATTCTTTAAACAGACAACGTCCTTGTTGTAATTTAAAAAAGCGTTGAATTTTCAAAATGTACTTTTTTGTAGCCTTCTTCTTTTATATTTTGCTTTTCTGCCACCATTTTGTTTGTATGTTTGTTGTTGTTGTGTGAAGAAGGGCTTTAAAAATTTGTGTGCACTCGACTGCGTAAAGATAATTGCGGAACATATTATGTGGCATATATTTTTGCAACAAAACCAAACAAAAAAAAAACCAAAAACACGTTAAGCGCAAGGAAGCTCCAAAAGGAGTAAAGATGCTTATTTTTCAGTCAAACAAAAAACTGATTTGTGTAATCTGCATATAATAGTGGTGGGGGGGTCTGAATATTTCATGTTGTCATTCCAAGAAAAAAAAGGGAAAGTGGTTTTAAAACGATTACGAAACCATTTGCAAATTTTTTTTTTTTGTATTTTCTAAATAAAGAGGTTTAAAATGTTTGTTTGCTAACAATAGAAAGCAATAATGGATTAATTTGGGAAAGGAAAATAAGTTTATTCACTTGTAGAAGATTCAAACGCAGGAAAACAACGAAGATGAGGAAGAGAAAGTTAAAGAACTTTTGGGAAAGAAAAATAATAAAGTTGAATGACTTTGTTAGCGCAGAAATAAATTGCAGAGAAATAGAAAGAAAAATTGTCATGATATTGATGAACTACAGACGTGAAGTAATAAAAAAGCGCAGAGGAATAAACAAAAGCAAAAAATAAATAATAGTAGATTATAGGCTGCACTATAGAATAGACTATGGGATATTGATTAAAAATGATTATGTTATAATTAATGTCTTAAACTTTCAACTTGACTTAACGCGAAAGTTAAATATAAACGATTGACCTGACTTAAGTCTAAACTATAGACTAAGATATTAGTTATTGTCAATTATATTTTGATGGAATCCGTCTAGATTATGTTTGTCGCCTTCTAACTTCTCAGGCTAAACCAGAACCTTGATGTTTTCTAGTGTTGCACACTCCCTTATCAGTTTCATGCCAGCGATTTTTATTTCAAAAGTTATTATTAAGTTTCTTTATTACGTGTTTTGGAACTTTAGAATTTCAGGTTCTATCCTGCAGTAATAAATGCATTTTTTTTAACTTCAGGATAATGGCTGCACAGTATTTTCTATTCGCTTTCTGTTTACTTTTAGTCACCTCTTCCATATTCCTGGTCGTGTTTGTTTTAACTCTCGTCGTTCGTGCTTTTCGAAACCATACAGTCTTCCCTCCTTTAACTGCTGACAGCAATCTTTTTTTGGCAGTCTTTATCAAAACTTTTCCGATTGTATCCATTTAGCAAACAGGTCTTTAAAAATTATGGCTTTTGTAATCTTTTATTGGGTTCTGGTATTAAAAACAGACTTCGGCTTTCTCCACACATAACAGGAAATTTCCTCATTACGTAGACAATAATAAGACATATCAATGAATATGAAAGGCTTATCTCAGATAATTAGCGACTAGTCTGTGGTCCTTCGAACCGTATTTTGTTTGCATATGTAGACGACGCTGCGACTTAAATGCCGCTAACGCGCTGTTTTAAAGCTTAAACCACACGCTCCATAATGTTCTTCCCAAAGTTGCACCTGATCAATGTGGACGTCATGTTTAGGTTTGAACGAAATGCAAGGAAAAGACACCACCATGTTTAAATGTGTAGCGGAAGAGAAAATTGCGTATTCCGTTTTGCTGCTGTTAAATTACACTCTACAACCTCTGTTTTAAAACCGCCAAAAAGATTTCAAAAGCAATTAAGTATTTCTCGTTGTTTATATATAAAGAAGTTTTTGCTTATTTTTTATGAAGTGTATTCCGAATTCGTCTTACTTCCACAGAGACTCCATCCCTCTTTATTATAATAATTTTGTTTTTTTTTCAAAAAACAATTTTAGTTGAAAAGTTTTTTGTTTCAAAAAATTCAATTTAAATTTATCTTATACTTTCGTTATACATAAGAATAAATAATACATATGTATGTACATACATACAGACATACATACATACATACATACATACATACATACATACATACATACGTATTAATATGTTTTGCTGGAGATTAGCCAAATTTGTTAAAGTTAAATATAATGCCAAAGGCTTTAGCGTTTAAATGAGGTTATTCTTAACTTAACCACCGAGGTAAGAGTAAGAGATAGTGATAGTGATATAGGGAGGTGAGGTGAGGGTGATGGCTGGCAGCAATGTCATCATCATCAAGAACATTAAATTCATTATCAGTCGAAGTATGTGTTAGTTTAGTTGGAAAATATATTTATTTAATTATTTTTTCTAAAAATGGTAAATGGTCGTAGCTCCACATACACACACACACATACAACCAAATGTATGTTGATGATGATAATAATGGTGGTTTTGAGGTTATGTTTGTAAGGGGGTTGCTTAACGAAGAGTTAATGCTTAACAAATCAACTCATGTGTATTTAATTTGTACTTTATCGTCCATTTAGATCTTTTTGTTTTGTTTTAGGTCTTTTTTTTTTTTTGTCCCAAAAATCATTTAGTTAGATTTAGTTGATAGAATTTATTTGGATATTTTTTGTCTTTTTGGTTACAATAAAACATTTGCCAAATGTTTATTACAATTTGATTTGTTTCATTTCGTTGCCTAATTGTAAATGTAGTAGTGTAATCCTTAAATAGATTTTTCATTAACTCGTCTTAGCAGTAGCTGGCCTGGGGTTCACAATTCCCAGCCACAACTACAAGTCATTATTTAACAGTTTAGTTATAAACCATTTAACAACAAACAAAAAAACATTAGTTATTATGAGCTTTTAATTTATTTTACCCCTAAAATATTAGCAAAAAGGAGAAAATATGAGTTAATGCTAAAGTATCATATTTAGATTTTATTCAGTCAATCAATATGTGTAACATCAATGCAAACCATATAAATATTTAATTTACTCTTCATTTCCCTTCTTCTTTTTCATGCGAACAGTTTTTATCTACATCTTCAATTAGTTTTAAATTTCCTTTCTTTTTTTTTATTTGTCTTATCATAGCGTGATAAAAACGTATCGTTTGTATAGAAAATCATCAATGGATTATCAATTCAATTTCAAATTTACCATACAAATGCATTTGTTTGTATTTTGTAAAAACCGTAAAAGTACATTAGCAAGATATATTGAAATTTCTAGAAGAATAGTTTAAGGCACAAAACCATATTAGTCCCTTTTCATACTGTGAAAATTGTGTTGCGCAATTTTTGAGTATGTAGAAGAGAAACAAAAGAAAGGACTTTACCCTTGCATTTACTTGAAATTCTCCATGCAAACGAATTCTTGAAGGACCATAAGCAAGTGGCTTATGTTTCAAATTGTAGTATAGGTTTCCGCAGTTAAACAACGCTGAAGCTTTTATTTAAGTTTGGCTGTTAGACTTGCATTTATGGAAGACTTTTGTAATTTAATGTTTTTTCTAAGCTTATAGTTTTAAAAGGCACCTTTTTATAACCTTTATGTGGTTTTAATAATTTTCTAAAACTTTTTTTTAATTAAAAAAAAATTAAAATTTTTAAATAATTTAGAATTATTTAGTCGAACTTATTTATTATAACGATTTTTTTTTTTTTTGATTCTGGCTCAAATTCATTTTTTAATTTCAATTATCATAAACAAAATAATTTCTTCAAAATAAAGAAATTTTAAAATGAACTTAAACCAGAATAAATAAAAAAATTCGTTAATATTAATATGTTTGATATTTAAATTGCATTTCAACTAAAAAGATGTAAAAATTCTTTCAATGTACTAAAAAAAATGTTACATTCACCACAATTGATACTTTCTCTCCTACACACTATTGTGAATATAAGCAAATATCAAAATGAACACAACAAACAGCTGAGTGTCAACAGCTTAAAATTTTGCAAAAAATATTACAGCTCCCGCAGTTTATGTTTGTGAAATTAACAAAATTGTAAAAAGTGTAAAAAAAGTATTATAAAAATCATAAGTTGAAGATATTTTGGAAAATAAACATAAAACAAAATGTCTGGCTTTTCTTTCGGAGCGCAGGCAACAAGTACACCCGCTCAACCCCAAGCAACAAGCGGGTTTTCATTTGGTGCGCCTAAACCAACCGGTACAGCTGCAATGTCTACTACGAGTTTTGGAAGCACCACACAAGCACCAGCCTTTGGTGCAGCACCAACAAGTGGCTTTGGACCAGCACCAGCATTTGGGGCAACACAACAGGCTCCTGCTCCAGCATTTGGAGCTACAGCCACATCTGCGGCACCAGCATTTGGTAATACCTCTTTCAATTTTGGTGCACTAACTTCAGCGGCACCTAATGCGACTGGAACTACAAATTATGGCTTTGGCGCACAACAAACGGCAACTAACAGTGCGGCAGCTCCAACTTTAAACTTTTCAGCACCGACTGCTACCTCTGCGGGAATTACTGGTGCTGCGCCCTCGCTGGGAATGGGTGGCGGCTTAGGTGGAGGACTAGGTGGTAATTTTTCTTTTATGAAACCTGCAGCCACATCTTCGGCTAGTATAAATTTCGGCACTACAACCACTACTACCTTAGGAGGACAACCAGCAGGCGGAGGCATGTTTGGTAAGCCTTTGACCACAACTTTGACTGCTCCCGCCACTGCCCCAGCTCCCTTTGTGGGTTTGGGTGGCGTAGACGTAAGTTCCAGCAAGCCCAAACCCGGTGATAGCAAACAGGATATTAAAGTAAAGGAAACACAAGTTCCTGATGAAATTGCCAAAACTGTTGACTCTTTAAAAAGCTACATTAAAACCCAAAAGACCTTGTCCTCGGATATAGGACGTACTTCAACCTCTAAGCTTACCAATGTCTCGGGTGAAATTATGAATTTACAATGGGCTTTGCAGGAAATTTCGAATTCCGTGGAGGCCAACTACAACCACATTAAACTTCTACGCAAAGAAACCTCTAAAACTATACAGTCAGTAGAAATGGCCCAACGTACTCAAGACACCCCCGTAGGTCTACAATTCGAAAACAATGCTCCCTTTCAGTTCTTTCAGTATTTGGTGGCCAAATACGAACAAGATCTTATAATTTTCCGTCAACAAATCGCCCTGACCGAACGTCACATGCAGTCTTTAACGAATCCCCAAAACGTCTCGCCCGAAGATCTTAAACGTGGTTTTCGTCAAATAACCGAAAGTTTTATTTCATTGGCAGGACGTTTACATGAAATCCATCAAAAAGTCGAAGCTCACAAAGATCAATATCTTAATTTGCGCAAGTATCGTTTGCGGGATAACTCGAATGCATTTGCTCAACTGGATAACCCGGAAGCTAAAGTGGATACAACACGCATTACAGCCGGACCGACACCATTTTCGAATATTACTGCTATAAGTAATTTTGGTAAATCTTTTTCAAATTCATCAGCTTCCAAAGGACAAACATCCCAAACTGGAAAGTGATTGTGTAGAAACGTTTTCATGTACATTGTTTTGAATATTATTTTTTAATTTAAATTAAAAATGAAAAAAGTTAGAAGACGTAAAAATGAGTTTAATTTAGCAAATCAAATTTTGTACTCAAATAGTTAGCGAAAGAAAAAAGGGTTTAACAAATCGTAGCTAAGACAAGACAACGACATAATGTTTAAACAATTGCAGTAGTATATTTAGCAGATTTCATACATTAATTAAATCAATTGCTATTTGTTCTCAATAAAACAAAACCTGTTGTCTAAAATTGCCAAAAAAAACTGCATGGTTGACTAAAAAAAAGTTCCTTAAACTAGTTTCCAAAAATCGTTTTTATATAAAATTTTAATTTTCTATCGAACTCACCTTTAAAGCAGTAAATTATAAAAATAAGGAATCTTGAAAATAAGCCTTGAGTCTTGAAATTTTGTTTTCCTGATATTTTTCTATACAAATTTTTAAAAAACAATAGCCAAGATTCGAATAATCTTGGCTTTTAAACGAATCTGAAAAAAGAAAATTAAAACTTTTAATAAAACTAATTTAAATATTAATGATATCAAATAAACAAATGTACCTATTCATATATTATTTTAAAAAACACATTTATGAAGTTAAACATCATTTATTATTCCTTGAGTTCTATTTTGTTCAATTTTTTTTTAAGTTATAAACAGGGAAAAGAAAATAAAAAACGCGGCGTGTAATTTTTTTTAAACTGAAAAACAACTGGAAAATGATATCCCGTTTTCATTATTGATCAATAATTTTTTTTAAGACAAAGCCAGAGTAAGCCCATATTAATTTTCTTTTGAACACAGGCAGTTTGGGTTTTGAACACCAGCAATCAATAAATAAAAAAATGAAAAAGAACTTCGTTTATCATTTTTTAACAACTTGTATAACATCTTCATCGGCCATTATATGACTAATGCCTACACGTTGAGGTGAGTACTTAGTTGAGGTACCCCAAACTAAGGCATATTTAAACTGAGCGGCTAGAGTACGATGGATAGCATGACAAACATGTTCCACAGAAACGCCCTAGAAGAGATATGCAAAAATCTTAACTTTCTTTAAACAAATATTTAAAAATAAATTAAGACATAATACCTTTCTCAAAATCAAACCATCATCAAAATCTGGTGGAGCACCAGGCTTTTTCGTATAAACTCTAAGCAACTGTAAGGCGTCCCACAAGGCCTCCAGCAAATAATCCAAATTCAATTTCATATTGCAACTAACCACTATGGAGTGTGGTTGTCTGGCCAAGCGATCGACCTCTTCAATAGAAATCTGATCGATTTTATTATAAACATAGAGACAAGGCAAATATACGCGATTGGCTGTTACAACATCGATAAATTCATCAACGTTACAGTCTTCACGGAATAAAACTTCAGCATTGAAGATCTTAAAGGAGTGTAGAACGGTTTGTACCATTTTCTCATTACATTTGGTTAACGAACAGGTGGCATTAAAACTTAAGCCGCCACCTTTCTTTTGTTTGAAGTAGATATTTGGTTTACGTTTATTCAAGCGTATGCCCACTGACTCCAATTCCCGTTCCAACAAATCACGATGCACATTAGGTTTGGTAGCGTCCAACATCATGAGCACTAAATCGGCTGTGCGCGCAACAGCAATAACTTGACGACCACGACCTTTACCCTAGAAAGAAAAAATATAGATAATTGTTGCCAAAGTTTGCTTAAAACAAATTTATTTATTTATTATTACAAATTTAAACAAATTTTATTGTTTTCTTTAGTTTTTTTATTACAGAAAATTATTAGGTCTCGCAACACGACATACCTGTGCAGCACCTTCAATAATACCCGGCAAATCCAACAGTTGTATATTTGCCCCCTTATACTCAATAACACCCGGAATACAGGTCAACGTTGTGAACTCATAATTGGCCGCTTCCGATTCGGTTTTTGTTAGTGTCGACAACAGTGTTGACTTTCCCACCGAGGGAAAACCAATCAATGCCACTCTGGCATCGCCACTCTTTAACACATCAAATCCTTCACCTTTTTCACCCTTCTTCGACGGCTCCAATAATTGGGACCGATATTTAGCTAATTTAGCTTTTAACAAACCCAAATGATATTCAGTTGCTGCAGGAATGCAATAAATATGTATATGTAAATTATTAAATATGATGATAACCTTGTTTTTAAAGAAGCCACCTCATTGCGTTTTTTGTCTTTACCTTTATTTTTTTGTGTTCTGGCAATTTCCCTTTCGATTTCAGCAATTTTATCTAAGATACCCATAGTTTTTGTTTTCTTTTTCTTGCGTTATTTACATTTAAAACATAATAATTGTGGGCATATTTTTAATTTAAGATATAAATGTGGAAAAAAATCGCGCTTAACCTTTTGTTTTAAATAAAAATCCGGCACAGGCCCTTGTAGAAAACATTAGATAAATGCTGCTTTAAGAAATTGACATTTACTGCTTTTTGTTAGATGCAAGCAATCACTAGGGAATGCTAGCCCGAAAGTCAATCACAATAGGCATATTGTTTGTCAACTTGAGTTATTATTAATTGTTTTTTTTACGTTTTAAATTATTTTTTCAAGCTAATTATTAGCAAAAGTATATTAATTATACTTTTTATATGTTTTTCCTACAGAAAAGTTTTTTTTGTTTGAAAACAAATAAAAATACTGTTTAATATACATATTGTATTTTAATATTAATAAAATCATTAGTTATTTATTTTCGTTTTATTAAAGTAATGTTATTTGTTTGTAATAATGAAGCTAAATTAGGACATTAGGATATGAAAAAAATGTTAAAAATGATTATGATAAAATTATTTAGAATTCAAAATAAAAATTTATATTAAATATTTTATTTAATATATGAAATACATACTTTAATATTTTAGGTAAAATATATAAAAAATATTGTGCTAATTTTAGTTTCTTTAAAAAAAAAAGAACAAAAAAATTTTAAAAAAATGTGCATTTGTTTTAACTTAACGTTAATAAAAAAGGTCCTTCTACATTGTTTCTTGAAATACATACGTATGTATGTATGTATGTACTTATGTAATTAACATTATTCAACCTTTCGTTTATATAAAGTGTTTACTCCCCCTTCTTTACTGTAACGTTATAGTTTTAATTTTGTTTTTTTATTCCTGTTTTTAACCCTGTTTTCATTTAGAATATTTCGTTAATTTCTATAAAACCCATTGCCATTATTACCCATAAATTCCGTCCATTTCTGTTGTTGAATATCGTCTAATTCAGAACATACTTCGCCTGGTTGTAGGGAACGACAGGTGCATGTAATACTTAGACGGGTCACCATTAATTGCGATTCATATTTGGGTAATTCGGGAGCGATATTCGCTAAGCGCTCATGGAGGCATTGTTTAAGGAATTGTTTTCGCAAGACTCTTTGGTTGTCCATAGTGTAACCTAAAAGTTAAAAAAAAGTTTAACAGCTTTTTAACTTGGGTTTCTTTACAAAAAAGAAATACTTACTTTTATAAGCACTTATTTTTTCTTCTACACAACTTAAGTCCTGTGGCTTAAACAATGGGGGATAAGCCTCCGACTCTCGTATATTTAAAACAAATGCAAAATCTATTGAGGATCTGGTGTTATTTAAGGATTTCATAAGAACTCCCGTCGATGATATCGAAGCCAAAAACCATTCGTCATTCTCGTTTGCTGCACTCTCTTCTCTTTTTTTGCGTTTTTCTACAGGCACGCCTTCAATTAAATCTTCAACCTGAGAGGTCTTTAGTTGTTGCTTTTGTTGCTCTGTTAACTCATAGCTTTGTTGCTGCTGCTGTTTTTGCTTTTTGAGAACATCTCTCTCTTCTTTTTCTCTTTCTAAGTCCCATAAACTTAAAGGTTCATCTTTGTCCAAATTGTTTTGTGGTGCGCTGCCTTTAGGCAGACTTGCAGTGGAATTAGAGTCACCGTCAAAGGTGGACACATCACTGCGTATATCTCGATTTCCAGGATATTTTGTACGCAAACGTATGGGATGCTCATTAGCTGGAACTATTTCGGGCACTTCATTGTCAGCATAAGCGTTTTCGTAATCCTCAGGCAGCCTCTGTGGTTCAACGATATCGTAGTCTTTTTGCTAAAAATACAAGTTTTAGAATAAATTCTATTGGATGGTTCAACTTTAACTTACATATTCCTTTAGGGTTGGTACATTTCCACCATAACCAACTCCACCATAGAAAGGTGAATTTAATTGCTTTAGTGCACTATAAGTATCTACCACAGGTGGTTCGTTTTTCTCTAAAGCTTCTTGTATAAGTTCAGGAGGTAAAAGACGGTTGCGTGCTGTTTCCTGTCTAAATATATTTGTCGACTTTTCAAGATTTTCCAAATTTTCGGCCGCCACAACTTTTTCCAATAGTTCTTTGTTGGCTAATAGTTTCTTTAATAGTTTAGGATGTTTTAAGGGCGATTTTGGAACCTTATGGGCCGTGGCCAGATTCACATGTTGGGTGCGATTAAGATGGACTTCCAAATCATCTAAGAATCGCAAAGAGTTAAACAAATTCGTGTTATAATTTAATATTAAATATGGGTGTGCATATGTATGTATGTGTAATATTAATAAACAGAAATTCTACCTGTACTAAATAATACCGCGCCTGGCGGTTTCAAATGACGAGCTATGGCATATAATTTTACCACACTGGACGTATTATAGCGTAAACGACAAGTATCGGCTCGGGCCTGCAGTATTATATCGCTGTCTGTAATAAATAAAAAACCGGTTATTTAGAAAAAGAATATCAAAACAGAAACGATGCGTCCACTCTTACCCGGTATAAATTCATAGGCATCCTTGGCATCATATTTATCTCGACACTGTGTTTGCCAGTGCAAAAAGAGGTCACCACCAAACGTTTGTGATATTGATACTCCACCTAACAAACTATTCGAACCCCCCGAATCTGTCATCATGGCATCCAGCAAAGGTTTTCCATTTCTACCATCCAATATTGTAGTCTGCGAATAATAATACACGGGGAATCCAGGACCAGTATTATATTTTACCATAAAATCGGTAACATTATCATGATTAAAATGACCCGGCACTATGGCACTAACACTTTCGCTTGAGGGAAATGTAAAATTCCACAACATGGTAAAGTTATGACCATCAAAAGCCATGACCGTGGAGTTGAAAGAGGACACTACTACATCAGCCACACTATCGCCGGTAATGTCAGTTAATACAGATGGTACCATTAAACCAGAATGTTTGTGCTGATAGAGGGGTGTAAACTCTTTTTCACTGGTAAACTTCATTAGGGAGAGCAAACGTATAGAGTAAACGCCACCGGCTGTATTTTGACCACCTGTTATGATAAGCAGTAGTTCGGTGCCATCTTCGTCGGTAATAATTTGAACTGGTACAAATACCTCCTCTTTGAAGGGTGTCGGTATGGTGCGTATAACCTTACCCGTTTTCCCTGATATCAATTTAATATGGCCCGCCTTAGACTCTTCACGTTCTTCCAAATGTACGGCCAATATTTCGGATATTTCATCACCATCCAAATCCCGCACTATGTTGATCGTATAGAGATCCATGACTATAGGGGAATTGGTTTCTACCTCCACTTCACGAAACTCCCATATGTTGTTGCCATTACGGCCATTTATAGCGAAAATCATCTAAAATTTTAAAAACAATTATTCACCAAATCTGTAAGAACATATTTAATTATAACTCACCCCCAGTCTCCCAGCTGCTAGACAATCTATGTAACCATCCTGATTTATATCCACCATACACAATAGAGAAAAAACATTTGCCACACTCCAAGTTTGCCACAACAAATCCCCATTAACGCCATTTACCGCTATGACCCCACCCTCACAAGGAACCTCATCGCCCTGAAACGGACTCTTGCATTTCGGCAACGGATAGCCTTCGTATTGTATATTGTCATCGACGCCAAAGCCAAAAATTATATCCGATACATCATCACCATTGAGATCAGCCTTACGGACAGGACTTTCACTATTCATGCGCGGAAAGGTGCGAGACCATAGCTTTTGTACACTTATCTGGGTGCATGGTACAAATTCGCTGCCCATACTGTCACCATATGATTTCTGGCCATCACTTAAGCCCGTTGGCAGTGGCGTTGAGACTTTTTGATGATGAAACCAGAATTTAAATTTTTGCATGGAAACAGGAACCATGGTAAGAACTAAAGCAATCAAGCTTATCAAGGCTATAATGACAGTCAAAATAGCCAAACCATAACAAAAGGGTTCACAGCAGCGCCAGCAGCAACGACGATGTTTCTTCATAATGGGCACCGAACTGTGCCATTTACCATTTTTACGTCGAGGGGCCATTAAAGGGCGCTTCAGGCCCTTCTCTTCCCTCATCTTGACACACAAAAAACAATATTTTTTTCAGCTTATAATTAAAATATCTTAAGATTATTATAAAAAATACCTTGGATGTTTTAGAATCCTTAATGAATACTTCATCATCTACATCATCACTTATGTCTTCATCAATGGAATCGCGTAAAGCGATATGATTTGAGGGCACATATGGTCGCATATTTATCATAACCGGAAAAATAGTGATTTGTTGCAAAGAAAAAACTCAAATTTTTTTCTTCTTTTTTTTGTCTCGCGTATGTTTTTAAAACGTTTTATTTCCTCTTTCGTTTTTAATTACATTTGTTTTTAGCAAAACCCCTTAAGTTTAGGCCTTATTTTGTTAATTTATTTTATACTAAAAGTAGGCAATTTATTTTTGTTTATATTTTTTTTATATTTTCCCACACTATAAGCAACAAGAAGAATTTCTTTCTACCAACTGTCAGCTTGTTTCTTTGTGTTAATGAAAAATCAATATATTTTTTCATAAACTCTTGTCATTTTGACATGCCTCTCTTTTTTTAAACATTCTCGTTTTGTTAGTTTTGAAAGGCATGCGCCTTAAAGTTGACTCTTTTTTATTATTATTTAAAACACGTGTTCATGGTATAACTAGTTATACCATTCACGTGTTGCTTACTTTCCTCCTTTTTTTGTTGTTAAAACTAACGATTTGTTTATCAACAAATTTTGTAGAACACTGTATTGATGTATGTGTGTGAGTACGTGTTTTAAGGCGAAGACAATAATAAACTGTTGATTCCTTTTGGTCATTTACAAATGGCTTACGGGAACTTCGTTGTAATTTCCTTATCATTTTCAATTGCGCAAAAATTTGTTACAATCGCGCTAAAATTTAAAACAACAAACTTTTTTTGTTTAACCTTAAAGAGATTGAGCTTAATGCAGTGTGTTTTTTTATTACATAGTTTTAGGCTGACATTAAAAAAATACTTAAGCCGAAGTGTCACCTTAATTTTAAAATAAAAAATTATTAACTTTTATTTTAAACGTCATATAAATTTCAAGCTAACTTCAAATAAAAAGTGCAAATGATAAAAACAAAAAAGAATTGCAAGTTGAAGCAATTGTACAACCCTTTTTTTCGTGCGTCTACTAAAAACAAAAGAATTGCTAAATTTTCATGGGAGGCCGCACATTCATATATCACATAAAATTACTTTTTTATAAAAATATCCTTCAATAAATTTTAGTCATAGAACTATTAAGATTTTATGACTTCTGCGAGTTGCCATAAATTATGGATAAGTTGTGATGGAATAATTCATGATCAAATTGGGTCCGTAGACTCGATGAAATAAAAAATTAAGTCATTTTCTAATATAAAAAATAAAATAAAAAATTATAAGTCACTGTGGAACAATAAAACAATTTTTAAAATGACTAAAATCCTATGGAGTGACCCAGATAAGGATAAGACAAGGGAGATCCCTAAATTAAGAAAACTAGAATTAAATAAAATGATAGGTGCACTGACGGATAGGAGTGGTGACATCAAAACGGTGGAACGTTTCCTATATCACTGCATTGCTTTAGCACAAGCAACCATTGATTGTTTTATGTCTGACATACTACCAGACGTGGCTCACTTTGGAGGTGTAGGATGTGTAACGGATCATACCACCTATGGTCCTACTTCCTATTCGACCGTGCTCAGGGCTAATGACTTAAATTAAATAAGGTAGCTGTAACCAATGTTAGCCAAAAACTTAAATAATAAAAGAAAAAGGAACAGAACTTTGGTTTGAAATTAAAATATGGAAGAAGATGGAACTACCATGAGGTCTAAACCCTCCCAACCTTTCTATCTACTCCTCATATTTTTATTTAACGTTCCCTTACTTATTGTTTTTTGCTTGTATAATCCTACTTTTTCTATTCCGCAATTGAGACTTCTGCATATTATACTTACATACATGTATGTTCATTAGGGCGGGTCGATTAAAAAATCGCTCAAATTACAAGGAAAATCGTATTCTAGGGATCAAAATAAGAAACTTTGCCGAAGGAACCATACCTCTAAAATGTATTTTAATGTCCCGACTTTTGATCCGAAGAGGTAAAGGCTTTTTCATAATTATGTGCGTATGAGTAATATTTAATTCATAACTAAAAAGGAGAATACGCATCGTCTAGGTATAGTTTAAATAACCAAGGCACAGATTGTAAAGTGCCAAAAATGGTGATTTTTTGAAATGTTTGTATGGGGAACCCCCCAGGGGTGGTTCCAGGGGATATGCCACTAGCATAGGTGGGTCGGCCCTCCAAAATTAGTGGGGGTCGGTCATACATTTTGACTCGATTGAGGCACACAAAATGGGTCAAAGTGTGATTTTTCAAAATTTTACCCTTCGGATCAAAAGTCGGGACATCAAAATACATTTTAGAGGTATGGTTCCTTCTGCAAAGTTTCTTGTTATGATCCCTGTAATACGATTTTCATTGTAATTTGAGCGATTTTTTTGCCTCCATACAAATCGACCCGCCCTAATGTTCATATATAAATAATAATTCATTTTAATTTATTTTACTTTGTATTATTTAATTTATTGTAATGACTTATACACTTTATAAAGTGTATGTATTTAAACAATTCAATAATTAACTAGATTTCTTTTGTTTCGTTGCTTAAACATTTGCATAACTTAACAGACAGATACAATTAGACAATGCAATTTGTTTTCATATATTATACTTTAAAATCTTAAAGTTAATTATTTTATTTGTGAATATGTAAATATTAAATTTAAAAAAACTAAGGATTTACGAGATGCAAAAGAGTATTTAAATTTGTAATTTTTAAAGGCATCATAAATGTTTTTAATGTTACATTATTGAATTTAAATTCAAAATTAAAAAAAAGTAAATTTCTTTAATACTTATAATAAAATATTGTTTATTTTCAACATAAAATACTTTTATAAATCTTTTTTTTTTGATTTTTAATAAATAAAATATTGATTTTTAATATTTATAATTTATAACTAAAATTTTGACAACACTTTTAAAAAGTAAAACGTATTTAACACTCAAAAATTAATGCCCCTTCATTTATTAAAATTAATATTTACAAGTTAGTTTTCCTTAATATACAACAAATGTTATAATAAATGATATTAAATTTGTGCAAGTATTTATGTTTAATAATAATATTTTAAATTAAGCAGTATTTTTAATTTTTAAAATATTTGCTTTTTCTAATTTTTGGCAATACATTTTTACAAGTGTTTTTGATAATATACGTTTTTTATAGATAAAAGTAGTTCCTTTTTTTTATTATTTACAATATGGATTTTATTAAATTTTAAATTGTTCACATGGTCAGGAGCAAATCGAGAAAATTTGAATTTCCAAAATAAATAAAAAAAACACCAGAAAAATTTGCTGACTGGCCCACAAAATGCGAACGACATATTTTTGAAAGAAAATATCGTTCGTATTTTGTGGGTCAGGCAGTTAAACTTCTGTCTTTATGGAACAGAGCAAAGATCATTTATTTGTAGATTTTATATTAAATATTTGTCAGTTTTGTTTCGTTATTACTTCGTTATTGCTTCATTATTAATTC
>NDXZ01003889.1:8785-29117 GCA_003055125.1 Paykullia maculata | reverse complement strand
CGATTCCGCAATACCTAATCTGGCAAACTTATACAACACCGCCTAGGCCAACGGGCTCTTAAATTATCTACAAAAAATTCAAATTTTTTAAATGCACTTTAAAATCTCTTAAAATGAAATAATCATTGATCTCACAGAAACCATGTAGGTTTCTTAACAAAAAGCTGGACTTTAGGAGCTAGGTCCATTTCAAGCTTGGAAAACTTACTATATTCCTTAATAAATTTAGAAAAAAATTTATTTAAAGTAAACCGAGCGCTTAACAAAAGTTTGGAAAACAGTTTTTTAAAGTAAACAACTGTACGCATCCATTGTCATATACTTTAAATTGTTAATACTCCTACGGCCATATGTATAATGAAAAATTGGCATGGAGTAAGCATAAGTGTCATTTTTAATGTATTTTTTATCCATTCTGCTAAACTCATGTTAACTTAAAATTATACTCTTATTATTAGCTGCTAGATATTCATTAAAAATAAACTCTTTGCCAACACCCTGCTTAGCCCAATCGGCTTGCTAGTGACCAGAAAGTTGTGTGCGATGTATAAGCTGTGGTTAAATTTTCATTATACATATGGGGGTTAGTGTTTAACGCTTTTTTATTTATTACTTGTCGCCTGCATTTTGTCACTTTACTTAAGCTAACAAAACTTTTTTTATCGGAAGTAATGGGACATACAGCTGCGGTCAATATAATAGCACCACGCACAAATTTATACTGACTCCGTTTACATCTGTTTAACTGTTGGGCCGATTCAACTCAAAACAAAATAATAAATTCTTTGATGTTAATGGTTTATTATCATAAGAAAATTATTTGGTTTTTTTAACAGTTTATAATACGCTAATTAATATAAACAAAAAACTTAAAAATTACACAGTCAAAATAATAGCACTTCAGTTCATTTTTAACAAAAATAAGTGGTCTTTCTTAAAATAAATCTTGTAAATAAATTAATTGTATGGTTTCAATACTTTGTCGCGTGCCCTTTGTTTGCTATTACCGCGGCACAACGCTTTCCCATGGAATCCACTAAATGCTGGCATCTTTAAACTTTAATGGAACTCCAAACTTGCTGCACAGCTTCCCAGAGCCCTTCACGCTTGTTGGTTTTATTGTAGATACACCCTTCTTTATGTCCGTCCACAGATTTTCGATAGGGTTCAAATCTGGGAACTGTGCAGGCCACTCCATTACATTGATAGAGTTATCGTTGAACCATTTTTCTGTGTTTAGGGTCATTGTCTTGCTGGAACACCCACACCAGCGGCATTTCGTAGGAAGCATACGGCAGCATAATTTCATCAAGGATTTTTACATAAACCGATGAATCCATAACGGTTTAATTCCAATATATAGGACCCACACCTTGATGCGAGAAGCAACCCCATACCATAATACTATGACCTCCATGTTTGATAGTTTTGATGTGAATTGTGGCTTGTATTCGCTGTAAGGTGGCCTACGGACATAACATCTGGAACCCTTTCCACCAAAAAGAACAATTTTGGATTCGTCAGTCAATAGCACATTTCTCCACTTTTCCTTTAGCCAAAGGAGCGGCACTTTTCAAGGACTACAGGCGTTGAGTTTGTTGTCTCGAAGTCTGCGGCGAATAGTTTCCACGCTTGCCGGCACATCCAATGTTTCTTTTTTTGAGCTCCGTAGCTGTCATAAAGGGATTTGCTTTAGTCGTCCGTACTAACCGTTTTAATATTAAGGGTGACAAAACTCGCTTCCTACCACGGGATTCAACTTTTTGCTCATATCTTAGGGAATTTATTATCATTTTATTGGAACAGCCCTGCAATTCCCTTATTTAAGAATACGATTTACCCTCGGACGCAAATTTTTTTTATTAGTTCACGTTTTTCCGGCGAACAATGCTTTCCGCGACCCATAACTATACAATTTTTATAAAATTATTACACGATTTAATAGAAAGTATATTAAAAAATTTGTGTTACCTTCTGTTTTCACTTTTTTTTCAAAAAATGTTCCAAAACAAATTTAAAAAAGCCTACTGGTGCTATTTTATTAACTGCACGAAATGATAAGTGTTGACAAAATATCTTTTATTACTGATTACCAGTTACGAAATTTGACAACAAATGCACACACTCTGAGATAGCAGAAAAAATGTAACTGTTTTTTACACTCAAAAAAATAATATAATAAATAGGTGAAATTTTTACATCTTTCGAATTAGAATATTGCATTATATTGACCGGCACTGTACATACATAGTATAAAAAACATTTTTTGGAGCTAAGAACTTTGAGAGGGAAGAGAAGAACTGTTAAAAGACAACGAAGAATGTTATATGTATATCTGACCCTGACGAATCTTAAATACCCAACACCACAATTTATTTGTTATTCGAAAACAATTTTTTCCAGTCTGCTAAGAAAATATTTTGGTTGATGGCTTCAACTTATTAAGAAATAGGCGTTTATGTAAGATGACCCTGCCCACATTTATAAAAATAAGTTTTTGCGTGTGCAAACTATTCGTGTCGCATTTGATTCTCCAAAGTTCATTCGTTCACACACTTTGATATTAGTTTTGATTAATTTTTTTTTTCAATGTTTTTAAACATAACTTTTTGTCTATAGCCGGTGCTAATTTTTAATAACAATTTTCTTTCAAATGTAATTGATATATTGTTACTGCAAACAGGTTTGTAGGACCACCTATTGGATTTTAACTTAACTTCGACATACAAACAAACAAACAGACGGGCATTTCTAAATCGACTCCCCATTCTTTTAGGAATAAACAACTTATATGTATAAATGTACAGCTGTATATATATTCTTCTTACTCATTTTGCCAAACATTGTAGTATTTTGATTTTTTAATTGCACGGTACTGTAAAAATAAACCTCAAACAATAATTGCCTGAATAAGAAAGCAAGAACGAAAAAGCTTTGCCCTTAGCAACACTGCAGTTGCCTGTTATGTTTACTTTAGTGCTTTACAGCCAATGAAGAGCGGTGAGATAAATATTAGCTGCAAATAAAACTAATGGGTCGAATATCGATAGCAAACAAGTCCCGGTTGGGTTGCCATTTGCCAAAAAGTTGTTACAAAGAGCAACTGGCAATTAACATCTGTCAAATTCATTTGTTAAGAAACATAATACTGACCACCGTGAGGTTGTTTTAACCAGCTGGAATGCAACTGAAGTTTGTTTACATTCCATAACCGACTTATAAAAATAGTCAAAAACTTATGTACGGGTGTCCGCCGGCAAGGTATACTAGTAATCGATGATTGATTTTGATAGTGTTTTAACGATTAAAACACGTTGGTTTACTGAATAGTTTTCCATAATAAATTTGCAACGTCTCTACTTCACGACTGCAAAATATGAACTGTTAAGACTAATGTTAACCAAAATGGCGGCAAAACAAAGTAGTATACCTTGCCGGCGGACACCCTGTACATAAACTTTTGCATATGCAAGGGCCCAGTGTTCTTCGTCGGACACTATACGGGACGTGGCTCACCTAGGAGGTGTAGGATGGGAAGCGCTGAGGATGTTCGTCATAATGACCGAATTCCTGTGGGCAGTGAGATTTTTCTCAATCTTTTTTTCGCTCCTCTATTTTTTCTTCTTTTTTCCCCACCCCAGGAAGCGCACAACAAGCCGATCGCAGGCTTAAGTGTATGTCCTAAGGAACACAAGACCCTTCGATGCTCCTTCTGTCGATCTAACCTAACCTAAGTTATGTATGTTTATATGTATGTGTTGAAACGAATTCGATTTTTTCGGCGCTATTGAAAAATGAACGACTTTAACGCTCTTGGCCTGCCTAAACATGTCAATTTTAAATTCCCTAAATAAAAATATTATTTATTATTTGAATAATTATATTTTATTTAATATATAAAATGTATATTTTATAAAAGTTTATTTTACAGAACAAAAAAAAAACTTACAAAAAAAAATTGGCTAAAAAATGTAATTAAAAATTTATAAAAAAAAAGTAAAAGATATATTTAAAATTGATATATATGTATGTATAAAAGAATGTATAACTTAATGTCTAATTTTGTTTTAATAAAAGGAATACGTCTGTATATAGAAAAAAATATATTTTGGCAATAAATTTGAGCATTAGATTTTTAAATGTTTTCTTTATTGACTTATTTATTTTTTGAATTCATCATCAATAACCAAACACAAAGGCCATATGCGGTAAATTTTTTACTTAATATTTTAATTATTAATTTTAATATATTTATTGTTAGTATAACTACATTTTAAGGCAATATTTTTTGTTGTATTTGTTTTAAGGAAATCTTTTTTTTTAAATAATTTCGTTGGCATTACAAGTTTTTTTTAATTTTATTTTTTATTTAAGACACTGGTTTTTCTTTAAACAACATAATGGAAATTATGAAAAAAAAACATTAATAAGCCTTTTTTAACAATCTTTTATATTCGAAATAAATTTTAATCGATTTTAACAAAAACATTTGTTTTTTAATAACAATTTTATTGTCCTGTTAATTGGATTAGTTTAGTTATATATATTAAATAAATTTTATTATAGTTAAAAGCTACACAAATTTAACATAACAAAATAATAAACAAATTAATTTGTTATAAGAAAATATTATTTTAAATAAAATAAAATATGAATACGAGTAAATATATAAAACATTAATTTAATAATTAAAAGATTATTAAAATGCAACTTTTGTTTTTATTTAAAATACACACACACACAAACAAACCACACGCCATTTTAATATGTGTGTATGTATATTTTTTTTAATAATAAATAAATTTTAAACAAATTTAGAAAAATGATTAAATAAAGATAAAAAAAAAATAAAGATTTTTAATGATTATATAACTGATGGAGAAGACAAAACTAGCATTTATTAGAGACAAAATTGAGTTTCAAAATTGTTCTTTTTGCTTATAATTTGTAAATATGTTTGTTTTGTCTTTGAATATACATACATATCATTAAAAGAACAACCTTAATTTTATATGTATTTAATTTGTGGTTCATATTTTACTGAAAGAAGCATAAAAAATATTCCAATCGGTCAATCGGAGCTTGGGCTTAAAAGTATTTTTTTTATTGTAAATTACCGTCAACACGTGTGATTACATTAAAAAGAAGTTTAAATTAGTTTTTAATTTTCGACATGCGCATTATTGTTATTGTTATTGTTATTTTCTTTTTGTCGAAATTTCGTTGAATATTTATAAAAATCAGACATTTCAAAGGGTTTTGTAACCTCTTTATATGGTTGAAAAGTGGCCGGCTGTACTATAGTCATATTGACCGGGGATTCTATACGAATATCTGGCGATAAAGCAGCTGCCAGTGGTGGGGTAGGAGTGGCTGAATGATTTAAATTGCTATTCGAAGTATGAACATATAAAGCTGAGGGCGGAGGTCTAGCAGGAGGCTTCTGTTGTGCAGCCAAATATTTATAGGCAGCAAAAGATTGCGGTGATAATTCCAGATTATAAGGCTGAGAAATAGATGGTGTGGGTGCGTTAGAGGAATTGGCATTAGCAAAATCCATTTGATTTAAATAGGAAGTTGATTGACTAAGTTTGCTGTTAGCAGCAGAAGGTGGAGAAGAATTCTGATTCTGATTAGATTTGGTTTGGGCTGCCGACATGGAATAGTGGCGGGATGTATTTAAGGATTGAGAAGAGAGTTTGATTCTATTCTGCTGGTTAGTATTGCTCAAGGAAAATGAGGAGGAGGGACAGGGCTCTTCGTTGACTGGCGTTTGCCTAATAACAGGACCATCTAATGAGGATTCCAACCATTGTTTGGGTTTAGTTTTCTTTTGACTTTCGACAACATAAGAATTTATGGAAATATTATCTAAAGGCTGAAAGGGTTTAACTTGTGTAACATTTGGAGGTGGTACTAAATTTTGTGTTACGAGTGTGGAAGGATTAGGCGGTGGTGGTGGTGGTGGTGGATTCAGGGCAGTATTATAGTAGTGATTATTGTTTAACATATCGCTAGATTGCGATTTCATTTCGCCAGCGTTCGCTGCTGTTGGCGGTAAATTTGTTTGTGATCTCCATCTCATATTAGAGGATACAGGTGATGTTGAATAGTCTACAATTTCCATGGAGACGTACGAGGGAGCTAGTGATATAACATCTAAGGCGGGTGTAGCTCCTCGTTGACTCAGATTTGAATGTGATGTTTGCAGGCGACTTTTATCACGCTGACTTAAATGTTGGGGTGAATTTACGGGAGATATATATTCTTTAATGTTTTGTGATGATTTTATAAAACCGCCACCATCATTGTGCGACACGTGATGTGAGGTGGGAGATAAATAGTATTTATCACATTGTATGATTATGGGTTGCTGTTGCTGGGCTGGGCGATGTAAAGTGGCCACATTATTGGAGTTCAAAGAGTACAAGGAAATATTGTCTACCGTAATGCCGGATCCTGACGCTGGTGAAAGCAGCAGCTGTTGTTGTTGTTGTTGTTGATGTGTATTTTGAGACATTTGTGCATGATTTAAAGTTTGCTGCTGAGCAATTTGTTTATTTTGTATGTAGCGTCCATATTGTTGCTGCTGCGGTTGTTGCTGTAGTTGCTGCAGTGTATTGGAATTCGTTTGTGGCTGCAATGTGGTATAGTAGAACTTTTGTGTGGCATATTGCAAGTGTGGCATTAAAACTTGATGCTGTTCTATATGTTGTTTAAATAAATGTTGCTGAGGGTGATGGTAATGTTGTTGTTGTTGTTGCTGCTGTTGTTGCTGTTTATACAGTAATTGTTGTTGCTGTTGTTCCAAATGTTGCTGTCTAATCATTTGAAGATTATGAGAGGATTGAGCTGTAGTTCCTGCCACTGTAGCTGATCTTTTCTTTAAGGCGGCCTTTGCGGCATATTGTTGAGTAGCCTGTGCGGCACCATGCATTACCGCCATCCTGCCACCCTCTGAATGGGTAGATTGATTATCCTGTTGAGGATAATTGTCATATTCTGATGATCGATTGGAAATTTCCGACTGTCTTCTATGTAAGTTATTGTTGTTATTATTATTATTATTTAAATGTTGATGATTCTCCTTTGCCATCAGAGGTTTACGCCTTAAAATGGCTTCCTCTCCTGATGACAGATGATTAGAGTTAGCTCCACTACTTAAGGTGGATATACTATCAACTGTATTATTCGATAATAACTGTTCCTCTCTGTATTTTAGAGCTAGATTTTGTATAAAATCATTAAAATTCATATACTCAAAGTTGCCATTTAAAATTTGGCCCTCCTGTTTCTGTAGTTGCTGTAGCAGCCAACTCTTTTCGTTAAGTAACTTTTCCAACTCCAGTTTACGTTGCTCTAAATTTTGTTTCTTCAATTTGGCCTCGTTATCTTGCATTTTGTTAGTTTTAGAGGCAGATGAATTTGATGATGATTCGTTTAAATTGTTATTAGTTTTGTGCTGTTGCTGCTGTGTATTACATGTGGCGTTATCCTCATCATCATTTAATAAACTACTAGCCATATTTATATTCAACTAACAAGTTTTTTTTTTGTTTTTAATTCTTTAAAATCGACTTAAAATGCATGGGTTTGTGATGTTTTTTTTTTATTTTATTTTTTTTTATTTTAGCATTTTATTATAAAAAACAACGGACGGAAGTATTAACGCGTCATGGTCTAGTTAACTTTAATATTAATTTTTAATATTGTTTGCGCCTTTGCGATTCCCCATTATTGAGTCAATCTCTTTTATAAGCCCAGTGTTGGACCCTAGAAATAAAATAATAAAAAAGCATTTCAGCTTTTTGTGAAAAGTTTTTAATTTAGAATTTGTTAGTTACAATGTTTACATGCATTTATATTTATTATTAAATTAATGTAAAATTAAAAAACCCTTAACCACATAATAGTGAAAAAAAAATATTTTTTACCATAACCTTAAGTTATTAAAAAGAAAAATAAAATAAAAGAGATTATGGGGTTCGCACGTACACGTCAATACACAGCAGCTTACAACATTTTCAGAAAACATGATTTTTTAATTAAAAATATATTTTTTTACAAGAGTTTTTCTTCTTTTATCATTGCTTTTAATTAAGATATTAGAAAAACTTACCTCTTACGCATGTTAAAAAAGTATTAAACTTAGTCCAGGTACTGAATGTATAAGGTTTTAAGACACTTATTTTTAGTTTTATTCTGGCTCAAGTTCATTTTTTAAATTTCTAAGAAATTTAGTTTTTTGTTTTGTGATAATGAACAAATACTAATTTGAAAAGTAAGTTTTTGCCGACACTAACCGAGTGAAATGCATTTTCGAATCCAGCTACATCTTTATCATCAGCGCTCTTTGATCGGTTTTGTAGTGTTGGATGTAAATATCATCATCTATTTAACTCACAGTTTAATAGAAAATTGATTGTCGCCTATATTTATATTTTCTACCACTAGATAAGTGTTATTTACCACAAAAACTTTTTTCTGTTTTTCTTTTTATATTAATTAATTTTTATTATCACTAGTTTTATCCTAGGTTTTTGTAAGAAAATTAAGGTAGTCATTGTAGAGTGATATCCTAATAATAATTATTAAACGCTGCAATATAAATAATTACATCTAGAAACTTCGAAAAATTAATTTCAACATAGTACCTGCCTATGTACAAGTACAGAAATACATTTTAAAATCGTCCCCTATCTATAAGGATACAGAACATAAACACATACATACATGTGTATGGGTATTGTGCATATAAATGTACATAGATACATATGTATCTTAATATGAACATAGATGTACTTTGTTATGGAGCCACATATTATAAAATATTGGAGAAAACACAATATTTAAATCTTGTTTTTTTTTTTAATTTAAAATAAATGGAAAGCTAAAAAAATTATTAGTTACAATATAAATATATAAAATTTAGAAACCAACTTGATTTGATGCCACTGTACAAAAAAGAACGTAAATAAACTTTCACTAACGTTATCCAACACTGAGATAAAATCCCTTTTGTATGCAGTGTTGCCATACGGGAAGATTTCTATTATCAACAAATTAATTGTATTAGTTTAAAATTTGTATGCATGTATCATGCTACAAATAACCAGGTAAACTCATCGCTACAACAAATACAACACCAACAAAGCAAAGGTTATTTGTACCATGGTTTGTATATATGAATTGTATAGGTCGTTGCACAAAAATACCCTTCCTGAATTTTTTTAACTATTAACAGTTTGCATTTAGATACCTATATTTGCATGTGGATAGTCAAATAAATCATAGTTTCAAAAGGTACCAATTGTTCAGCTTATACTTCATATTTACAGTGCAGTTGAAATAAAAATTTTAATGTGGGTAAAGAAAAATAACCCTATCAAATTAACAAATTTCAAAATTGGTGCATTGGTAGCCAGAATTCGCTGTTGCCCAACTAATAGTAAACCAAAGTCTTTTGGTGGCTTAACTCTAATGGTAAACAAAGAGATGCGAATAAAATGTCATGAGATAAATATAGCCATTAGTTACCTAATGACAGTAAGTTTGGTCCTTTATATTTAAGTAGGTATTTCTTGATTAAAAGTTTCCAATTTTAAAAAGAAAATTATTTGTTAAATATTTTTTAGCCTATTTTTTTTTACTTGTTTATACAAATACTTTTTTATTTACTTTTTGTTTATTTCATTAATTTTTTTAGTTAAAATTTAATTTAACAGTAATTACTTTATTAAGAGTTACTTCATCTACCATTTAAAGTAAATAAAGTATTTTAAATTTACAATATATGTATGTATGTATATGATTTGCGGGAAAATAAGTGATTTGCTTATTGTAATAAAATCAACAATACGAATTTTTAAATTTTGTTTGTCCAAAATAATAGTAATAATAAGTAATAGGTATATTTTCATAGTAAAGTATGGCAGCAATGGTTGCGAGCGATTAACAAAAGATAAAACGTAGTCATGATCAATGATTGTTCACAGAGAACAAGGAGGAAAATTTCTTAATTTACTAATGTGAAAAACATTTATTAAAACTCACCAGCTGCAGCAATGTTCCAATAAAATTAATCCAATATCAAGCCAGCTTGACCTAAAAGTACGCCACCAGCAACAAATAAAAAGTTGTTCTTCGTTTTTAATACAATTCAACCGTTTACGCCATAGTTAAAAACCATAAATTATACTTATATAAAATTTATACCGTTTATTTACAAAATAAAACTTTTTTTTAATATTTTTACTGCTTTTATAAACATTTGTTTGCACTTTTGTTATCAAATAATTCTTTTTTGATCACAAAGGGCAGCTGCTTTTCAGCGAAATTTTTTTCCTGTACAAACACAAAATATTTTCATTTTTAGGGGTTTAATTTTAAATTTTTTATAACAATTTTATATTATATCGACTCTAGAAGTATTAAATATATGATTTTTTATTGTTTCATTACAACCAAATTGATTTTAATATTTTAAACAATACAAATAAAAAACAGCACAAATTGTCTTTAGCTAAGTTACAAGAAAAAAATTAGAGAATGACAGATAAAAGAAAATGTGAAAACAAAATGATGCCGTTGTAAAGAAACAGTGCTGTAAAACTTTTGTTTTTATAGTGTTGTTAAAGTTGTGCCAAGTTTATTTATTGTTTTAGGAAGGTGTCCATTTAAAGTAAGTTCTTTTTGCTGTCGCCGGTTATTTATTTAAATATTCCAGCTGTCACGGTTTTTAACTGCTTTAAACAACTATAATTATATTTTAGGCCTAATTTACACAAGCATTAAATGTGAGACCGAACATTTTGTATAAAAATGTCAATTATTTTTTATATTCAACTTGTCTTTCAAATCATTTTTTCTCTTATAGCAACCTAATAAATCCTTTAGTTAAAAAACACACAAAAACCGCTGTACTTAAGAAAGTTATCTTTAAATTATTTTACTTTCATTTTCACTTAATTACTTTTTCTTTTTTAATAACAAAAAAAATTTACTTTAAAAGTTTTTTATTAAATTTTAACACTACTTTCTGCCTCTGATACTTCAGTTTCGTCCAAGTCCTCTGTAATTTTTAAAAATTATAGTTAGTTAAACGAATATTTTTAAAATAGGCAAAATTTTCACCTACGCTTGTTACCCGGTACACGCCTCAAACGTTCCTGTTCAACTGCTGCAAAATATTCAGCCTCTGCCTGTTCACAAGCACTTTTAAATGGCGCTATATTAACTTTTCCATTTAACATAGTTAAATCCCCCTGATCTTGACCTTGATTTGTTTTAACTTTTAGTTTTATCTCCCGAGATTTAGCTTCCAAAATTTTCTCACGACGATTTTCACGTTCGAACATCTTTAAGAAATACATATGTACATATGTATGTATTTATAATGTTATGAACATTTTTCAAAATTTAAAAGAATCTTGTACTCACTGCTGTTAGCAAAGGCTTGTCGTTCTTATTTGAAGTCACCATATTCTCGGAAACCTCTATTAAAAATGTGGCCCCCAATTTACTACCACAACTAACAAATTTACCATTTTCATTGGTGCGAACACAGTATAAAGGTTCATCACACACTTTTACCGTTAAGACGGGCTCATTCTGTTGCTGCAACAGATCCCAAGTGTCCAAAACGCCATCCATGCGTGTTATGAAAAATTGTGAGGCCCTAAAATAACGAAAAAAAATTATTTTGAATATATCTAGTTTTGTATATACTTGGTATAACTCCAGGCTCCATCAGTTAACATGGCACTGCTACTTTTGGTCCATATTATGGAACTTTCCCTGCAATCTTCAGACCATATGCGCGCACACCAATCACCCACTGTAAGGAAATTTTTAACAAAGGCAGGATTGCGCATAATGGCATAAACAGGACCTAAATGACACATCATCTAAAAAATATTTTTTCTTTATATATGTATGTATGTAAATTGCAAACATTATTCTTGTTGTTTCAATTACCCTTATTTGTATTTTCTCTAACGGGGTTTTTCCTTTGCGATTGCAGCCAAATAACATGCCCATTTCAGTGCCCGCCATAAATCTCGTTGGTATAGTTGTTTCATATTCCAACACCGATACACCATAAGATCTTGATAAATCCTGTTCATCACTTTTAACTGGATCCATAAGTAAACGATCCAACGGTTCATTTAATTTACGTGTGTCCCACCATAAAACCTGACCATCTGAACCACCTGAAAAGAATTCTGTTCCACTTTTGGAATTATTCCAAAGAACCGAATTTACCGGTTCTCGATGACACACCTCGCGCTCACTAATCATTACTGGGTATTTACCATGTCGTGTATCCCAGGCAGCCACTTGGCCATTATACATACCACTTACCAAGCTGGTTGGATCTTTTTGATTATACTCCAAGCAAACACAAGAAACTTTAGGTTCCAAAGTCAAAAAAGGTTCATTGGGATTTTCCACTTCCCATATATACGAATTACATTTTTGGCCCGTTTTGTCGCCTTGAAATTTCATATCGCAATGACTTACAGCCATTTTAATGCCACCATCAGGTGACCAAGACAAGTGTGTTACCGGAACCTTAATTGGATTTGGGTCACGATAAACATTAATCGTACGAGAACGACAAGGTTCTGGCAAAGGCGCCGGTTCTAAATCGTCAAAATAGTTCTCATATATATTTACAGCATTGTTTTGAAAAATATACTGCTCCATAGGTTTACACAAACTCATTACCTGGGTTATGTAATTTTCATCTTTTTCAATTTTTCTTTTGTACCTAACCGTTTGCTCAGGATCATGCATATTAATATCCTTGGGCCAACCACCTTCATTATGTGTAATGCCCGCATGTTTAAAGGTGGCCCGTTCCGTATTGGCCACACTTAAGGACATTTTGTTAGCATATTGTGTACTACGGTCCACGGGATTTTTCAGTATATAACTCCTAGCTAATTCACGACTAGAATTTTCAGAAAATATAACCTCATTCTTATTTCCAAAGCAAACAGCACTGCCGAAGAAACGTCTTTCTTTTTTGAATGTATATTCCATATTTAAAAATCATAAAACTAACCACGAAACTATTAACACTTAAAAAATTTTTTTACTTTACTAATCGAATTTAATTGCTTTACTGAAATAATTTGTTTAATCAATACTCAATATTTCTTTAAGTGTAGTCAATAGCAACCGTTAAGTGTTTTTATGGCAGCACATCTTCTCCATGGTGAAATTGTTGAAAGGATCACAAAATTTGTACGATTAATCCGGACTTGTTTTTTATTATACATAAGTAATTTATTTATCAATGTACATGTGTATAATGCAGGCTTTACATGTTACGATACAAGTATAATTTGATCAAGCTGTGAAAGTTGTTTTAACGTTTGGGGGCTTGTTAATGAATAGTTACACAACAAAAATCAGAGTGTAGGGACCGAATAATAATATTTTAATCATAACGAATAAATAATTTAAGTGTAGTCTGTTGGTATAACTCAGATGTGGCAGCACTTCCTTTTACAAAATATAAATATGGCAAATCTCTTTTAATTCAAAATACAAAGAGGTAACGGTAGTTTACATTTAGGCAATTTGGCAGACGCATTTGATGCCCAAAAACATTTTAAATTCTTGCAAAAGTCATAATGTCTCAAAGAAAAGCTGATAATGTATCCGAATTAAAAGTTAAAAAATTAAACGATTTACATGCCGAAGATGTGAATACTCTTATAGTGGCTTTAGTGCTAAGTAAAACTGAACCCAATATATTTTTGGCCAAAAATGATACCCTATATAAAGGTGTCATAAACTTTACTCTCCGTGACTATAAAAATCATATTGTAAATTGTAAATGTTGGGGTTCGAAGGAAAAAATTGAGGAATATAATGAAAAAATACAAATTGGTGATATTGTCGATGTCATATGCTCTAAAGTAAATAATATTAAACTTGATGGCCCAGATACAAAGCAGGCTCGATATCAACCTTTGGCTACACTGCCCATAACGTTGATCCTAAATGATGGCCATGGTTTCATGGAAAAGCATAATTATCACGATTTAGAAAATTATAAAAATGTTAAGCAATTATGGCGTTTGTCACACAAACCTTTGTACTCAGTTTTAAATCTGACCGATGTTAAAAAATCCTTTCGCGATGCTCAAGCTGCTGCTATACATACAGATTTTTTGGTAGTAGTGGGTACATTGCGGCACCAGCGTGAGCTTAAAGCGGCTAAGGATGGCAAAATGCGTAAATGCTTGGAAGTAGTAGTGTTTGATCAAAGCCTGCCTAGTGGCATGATTTTGACAATATGGCATCAGGATTGGATTAAGAGGGCACAAAAATTGTGGCAGCCTTTAATAACAGTGCTTCATTTAATCGACATAAAGGTTAGCTATTCGGAATTTTATAAAGGTTGCATATTAGGCTTTGCTTCACGTAGCTTAATTTATGAAAATCCCATGGGCCAAGAGGCACAAATGTTAATGGAATATGCTCATTCTATGCCAAAGGAACCATTTGAAAGTTTTGCCCAACAAAGCTACGATTCATTACCAAAAGGTAAATATCAAAAATTTTTACTAAAAGTACCACCAATATTTTTTGAATATCTTAGTAACTGATCAATTTTCTATAAAAAAGAAATTTTTATAGAAAATTTAAATACTGATTAACTAATACTATATGAAATTTCAGTTATATACAGAGTTTCTATAGAAAATTCAAACTACTAAAGAGTAACTCGAAACTTTTTAAAGAAAATTTTAGTAACAAAATAACTTTGTATACAATAATTTTAAGTAATTAAAAAATTTTCTATGCAAAATTCAAGTAACCAATAAATTTTCTATAAATGATTTAAATAACATGTAGTTTTCAGTAGAAGATTTAAGTAACCAATAAATTAGTTGGAAAAAAAACCTTGTAAATATCCGAAATGTTTTTTTAAATTAATTTGTTCTTTCCTTTTAAGCTGATCAAATACAAAACATAATGACCGTACGTCAAATATATACAAGATCCGAGGGTCAATTAAGCGATACAAATGATCAGTTTACTGCAGTACTCTACGCCATGATCACACGCATTAATTTGGATCTACAAAACTTTGTTTTAAGCAAAAGATGGTAAATAAGTTTTAAAAAATATTTCCTAAACTTTGAAACAATTAACAGAATCACTTTTTTTAGCAAAACCTGCCATTGTTTAATACCCTGGAATAAAACACGATGTGAAATGGAACAATGTCAAATGACATTGTCTTTTAATTGTTCCGAGGAAAATTACGAATATTTTTTTAATATTAATTTACATTTAAGCGATCAAACGGGCACATTATTGGAGGCGCGATTAACAGATAAAACTGCTGAACAAATTTTAAACCTGACTACCGCACAATATCGTTTGCTAGCGGAAAAAGAATTGGAGCAACTGAAATGGTTGTATTTAATGAATCATTTTGAAGTAAAACTTTTGATTAAGAAACCAAATATGATTAGACGCAAATTGATAGTTATTGTTGTGGATATGCGACCTATAGATTTAGAAGAATTATCGAAATATATTTCGGTATTTTAAGAAAGTTATAAACACAATAAAAGTATGACATATTTAAGGATTGGTTGTGTCCCTGTTTTCATTATTAGTTGGCTCTGGTTCTTCTACATTCTCTATTTGTTGTTGTATTTCAAAATCGGTAGTTTCCATGGCAAACTGTCGCTCTTGCCGTTTCTGTTCCACTTTTTCTATAAGATCCTGGAAATTATTATGAGCTTCCCGAAATTCTAAATCCGCGGAAATTATGCTGAGAAACTCGTCTGGAGTTTCGGGGTCAATAAGTTCTAGCGGTGTTAGTTGAGGTACGGAAGATTTTCTCTGACTTTCTGATGCCATTGTGCGTCGTTTTAATTTCATCTCTTCCACCCGTCCGTCCAGAAGTTTACAGCGCAATTGTTCGCGTTCAAACATCTAGGAAAGGGACACAAATTATTAAGAACTAAAACTAAAACATTCACAATTAACCGCTGCTATTAAAGCTTTATCCTTGCTGGTACTATGCTTTAAAGCTGCATCCAATTCCAGTAACTGTACATCCCCATTGGACAAACATACCGCCAAATATTCACCATCACTGCGAAATTTGGCATATATAATGGGACTGGAAAATCTTAAGGAAAATATGGGCTGACGTTGATGCAAAAGCAGATCCCAAAAATCTAATTCGCCTTTCATATCGCCCGTAACAAAAAGAGAACAACGCATGGTACTCCAAGTGCCACAAAGTATTTGACTTTTCTTTTTCATCAAAAGGGTAGTGGGAGAACCCTTACATTCCTCTGCCCACACTTTAGCACACCAGTCGCCGGTTATTAAAAAGTTCTTGACGAAAAATGGATTTCTTTCGATGGTCTTAATTGGGCCATTGAATATTCGATAATTTCCAGCAGCCCAAGTTTCCATTGGAGTCATGCCTTTGCGATTACCTACAAATATACTGCCCATGTCACTGCCAGCTATAAAGCGTATCGGTATGGTGTATTCAAATTCCAAAACAGTTACACCCTCGGCACGATCTCTTGATTGATCGTCCGTCATAACGGGATCTAATAAGATCTCTTGTAAAGGTGAATTTAATTCACGGCCATCCCAGTATTTAACCGAACCATCATAAGAACCCGTATAGAATTCTGTATTGGTTTTTGAATGAACCCAACATACAGCTGGCACTGCCTCTCGATGAGCAGCCTCCAAGGGACAAGTACTTAAAGGCATATCGCCGGAACGGGCATCCCAAATACAAACTTTACCCGACAAAAGACCACCAGCTATCCAATTGTCATCTTTGGGACAGAAAAACGTCTTTAAAACCACCTCATCACATTTGAAGGTCACCATGGGTTTGAGGGGATTTTCCAAATCCCAAATATAGAATTCATCTGACCCTTCATCCACTATAAGCTTTTCTGCAGATTTAGAAATATGCTTATCCTTTTTATCCTTAGCCAGCGGTTTTTTGTCTTCGCCCCTTTGCAAAGGAATATTCGTGTGTAAAACCAAAAATCTTCTCGCATCACTGGGAGCCCAATCGATAACAGTTATGGGCCGTGGTAAAGTAACTACTGGATCGTGAAATATATTTTTTTGTCTCGCCTCAAAAGGATTCTTAAGATCCTCACACAATTCATCGGGCAATTCAATAAAAAACTCCTGATATATGTTTATAGTGTTATTTATTTCGACCACATCGGTGGATTGTTGTATTAAATTTGTCACTTGACTACCCCAGTTATCGTCGCGTTCAATTTTCTTTCTATATCTCAATGTAGACTCCTCATCGTGGAGATTCACTTCTTTAGGCCACCCACCCTCAAAATGATACATTCCATGTTCACAAAGCGAAACATTTTCAGTTTCCATTATAGTCAAAGCTTTCTGATCACTCAACTGGGTACTACTATTGACGGGATTGCGAAGAATATACTGAAGCCGCAATCTTGCACTGGGCCGGATACTTAACATTTTTTCGGTGCGATCAGTGAACATACATTGCCGGCCAAAGCGTCGACGTTCTCGCGCGTATATAAATTGATTTGTCATATGCATTGCGGAAGGAGGATTAAGGAATTACCGGTAAAATTAATTGGTCTATTCGAAAAGTTACGAAAAATATATTTTTGTTTGTACGTATGAATGATTGACAAAACGTTTTAAAAAGATTTTTTATTGATATTTTTTTTTAAAATATTATTTGAATTATCAGATTTAGTTTAAGTAAAAGAAAATATGTACATATGTATGTAAACCATAGTGCAATTACATACATATCTATATATATGAGGCCTTACTAGATTAGCTGATACTTTCCAAATGTCAAAAACTCATACACTTTCTCTCACTTCTCTTAATTTCAAATTGTCAAACGTTATTTATAAAATACCGTTAGAAATAATCCTCTTCAAAGTGAAATCATCTTTTGTATTTACACCGTGATATAAACGACTTTCTAAGCTTGATCTTTTAAAGGCAAGAAAAATTAATCTAAAGATATAGCCAATCAAACCTGTCATGTTACACCCTACACCGTACACTACATACAGTCAGCCATAGCCTTAATATATTAAAAAAGATGAATTCTGAAATTAGGTCTTAATTAAAGCTAAAGAATATTAAGAACCTGTCAGAATACACTATTGTAATTATCTGTTACTTTTGTTATAAATGAGGGATTGTTGTGTTATGTTATGGGTTTGCTTTAACATACTCATTATTCTCATAAAAACAGTATCAGCTACTTATGTATTGGATAAGGTAAGAGACGCACAAAAATACTTGTGTGTGATCTTAAAGAACTGTACAAGGCGAATTCATATCAGGTGGCCGCAGTTCGGAGAGGATATTTTTTATAAATTTTTTTTTATATGAAGTTTGACATTATTGTGACGAAGAAGAGAGAGAAAATTATTTTTTATGTATGGAGTTTGACATTATCGTGACGAAAAAAAATAATCAGCTGATTAACTGAGGCCACCTGATATATATTCGCTTTGGAACTGTAGTTACACAAGTTTAAAAAAAAAAAAAATTTGTGTAAAATATAAAACGCATTTTATTTTTTTGCCGTACTTTAATAACTACATATGTATGTATGTGCGTGTATGGACACACATATGTTCTGTTTTGCAAGTTTGAAAGAAACATAGGTATACAGATAATACGCTTTTTTTTTTTGTTTATCCCTTTACACCCAAACCGTTTCTAAGAATCACAATACAAACTTGTAACAGAAACAATTAAGTACGTATAAATAACTACTTAAAGCAGCAGCACAACAAAACTGGTACGTTTTGTTGTAACCAATGCACGTCTTTATTAAATAAATATACATATGTTTGTGTGTACGTATGTATTTACATGTCCAAAAGATATTTAAAGTCTTAGAAAACTTGATTTTCTCATGATAATAATTTTAGTCCATATACTTAGGTTTTTTCGCACTTACCCATTTTTGTTAAAAACTTTTTTGATTATATTTCGTTAATTGCCGAATTTTAGTGATTTTTAATAGCAAGCATCTGAGCGAAATTTCTGATTGTTTGATACCAGTAACGGGTCCGTACGTCATCGAGGGAGATGAGAAAACTTGATTTTTCAACAGTCGGACAGACGGTCATGGCTAAATTGACTTCCCTACCTATAAGGATTCACACAATTTTTATTTTCAATTGTCATTCTGAATTTTTATACTTACCCAAAGTTAAGGAGAGACACAAATGAACTCTCTTATTTTTGTATTGTTGAAAGCTTTTTTAGGTTAATTTTCGTAACTTCGTTGATTTTGGAAAACACAACTTAAATATTCGACCGGGCTGCCAACACGTATCTTATAAAAATAATAAACCTTAAACTGGATAACTAGAAAAGAAAATTAAATCAATCTCATAACTATATTAGATCATTTTATTTTTAATATATATATATAGATATATATTTCTGTTTCCTATAACTAATACAATAGATCCATAAATATTAAATTTTATTTTACATATACATACATACATACATACATACGTATGTATATATATATGTACATATATATATATATTAGTTTATTTTTTAAACTTCTGCTTTAAATTAAACATTATTAAATTATTAGTTGAGTTTAGATTTTATATATATATATTTTTTTTAGTTTTTAAAAGCCAGTTCTTTAAAGAAATATTATCATTATTTTTTATATTATAACACCGCAAGGGGTTAATTATCCAATTCGTATACAATCGAATTCCTATATATACGAATGCATTAATTAGCCCCCAAGTATGTGATGGAAATCAGTTTTAAAAATGAATCAATTTAAAATCAAAGAATACTTTAGGCTATTAACTTTATTCGTTTTTTTTTCTTTGTTTAAAACTTAAACTTAAACAAAATTTAGTTTAATTTTGATTCCATCGTTTACCTTAATTCTTTAAAACAATTCGTTACTTTTTTTTAAACTGATTTGATTTTTGCAGGAAAATAATAAGATTTATTTAAATGTATCACAGTTTCATCACATACTTTAGGTTTCTTGGAAAACAAACATTAACTTGTGATATCTTTGAAAGCAAGTAAGTATTAATCGTATTGTACATTTTAGAAAATAATTTAAAAAGATACCTTTTTAATTTTTTTTTTTAATTTAATATCTTAGGAGGCATAAAAACTACTTGTTAGTTAATAAATTTTCTCTGTTGTAAACTAAAAAAAAATAGTTAATTTTTTGTTTAAAATTTATCTTTTCAAAAATTCAGCACAAAATATTTATTTGAAATTTTTTTTTTTTTTTTTT
>NDXZ01003887.1:26773-38573 GCA_003055125.1 Paykullia maculata | reverse complement strand
AAACCAAAAGAAGAGTGTTGCCAATTAACAAAAAAAAATAAGGCATCGTTATGCTAAATAAAGATTTTTAATAATTTTTCTATTTATGTAACTATAAACAATATTTTAAAAATACATGACAATGTATGCCTTAATATTGTATGATGTAGGTCAAACAAAAATAGAGACAGAAACAAAATAAATACAAAATAGCAAAACATTGAATTACAATGCAATCTTCACTTGAATATCAAACAAATAGCGTCGTTGTACGAATTTGGTAGAGGAAATACAAAAAAAAACACAATTGCCCAATAGCGACAACTGCAGAAGCGTTGTAAAAATTTTGCTGGTGGTCCTTAAAGTGATGCCATATTTTTATAAAATAAATTGAGAAGTTATTGGATTTTATTTAAAAAATGGAAAAAAAATAATAAGAAATTACATATAGACATTTTTTTTAATTTTAAAATTTACTTTAAGTTAATAATTTATTACAACGAAAGATTTATATTACAATTTTTCATTAATCAAAAATTTTCTTTAAATCGATAGTTTATTAAAAAATTACTATAAGACAAATGTGTTGGAAAACATAAATAAAAAAATATAATTTGTTAACAAGCTTAAAAAAAACCTTTAAGCTTATTACAATAGAGAATTTATTAAAAAAAAATTTATTGATTTAAAACTTGTTAAATATTTGCTATACGTTTAAAATCAATCTAATATTATCTATAAATATAAAAAAAAATATGTATATATAATATAAAATATACCAAACATTTTTGTTTGAAAAACATTTTATTTTTTACAACTTACTACAATACAACATAGGTTGTTAATTGGCCAATTATATTTAAATGTTTATGTATTTTTAGAGACTTTAGATTTAAATTAAATATTTTTTAGGGTTTTTAAATTTGAAAGACTTTTTTATTTGTTGGTTTGAATGAATTTACTTTTTTTTTCTTTCTTTATTAATGTTGTCAACAACGTCATTATTTTGTTTTTTATTTGTTTTGTTCTTGTGCAGTTTTTATAAAGATTCGCATCTATAGAAAATAATAATAATTATTTTTGTGTTCTTTAGATTATTAGACTCCTTATTGTTTTCATTTTGTTAGCCCAACAAATTAAAAATAATGTTATGACGTCAATGATTACACAAGGGGAAAACTAGTGAATGGAGAAAAAACAATTTCTTAAAGGATACAATTCGTATGGGAATCATTTTTTGAAAAATAGATTAAACTTTAATATTTGCAAATATATAATGCATTGTAAAAATATATAAAAAATATGTGGTTTTAAAATCATCTCTATATTCCCTATTTCATGGCCTTAAAAGAATAATTTTTACAATTTTTAATTTTTAATTTCCCATTTTCACCTTTTAAGTCAGCTTTTCAACCGTTTTAACATTATAAAAAGGTTTAATTTTTTTAACTTTAAAATAAATATTTTTAATCATACACATTGTATTTCATTTTTAAATATTATTAAATATTGAAAAAAAAACTAAAGTGCTTTGAAAGTTTCGAAGGAATATATAACTTATTTTGTACTAGAAATAACTAGACACTTACGGCTATATGTATAATGAAAAATTGGCATGGAGTTAGCATTTGTGCCGTTTTTAATGTAATTTTTATCCATTCTGCTTAACTCATGTTAACTTAAAATTAAAATTAAAGTGAGCAGAAAGTTGTGTGCGATGTATAAGCTCTGGCTAAATTTTCATTATACATATGGGGGTTAGTAGTTTTAATAAAAATAATATAAATCATACGCAATGTAGTCCCATATAAACTTGTAAACACAAATTATTTAAGTTAAGATTTGAAAGGGACCTTTAACCTCATGTGATATCATCTCACAGAATAAACCACACAGGAAGAATATTATTTAGTAAAAATTTATAAATGTATTTGTTATACAAAATTATTCTCTCCAAATTGTATGTGCAAACATTTACTTAACCTTAATTACAATACCAATAGTTTCAACTGTCGTTTGTCAAACATTTTTTTAAGTGCTTGATGAGTTTGCAAACTTTCCAAATTGAAGATGATTTTTTGTTTGTTTTTTTTTTCTTTACTTGCCAATCAATGACAAACAATACTTGAAATATATTGTTAAAACAGTATGACAGCAAAAATGCCTGCTTAGTACTGTGACAACAAAATGAAAAGTTTATAGACGTAAAATTACCAAACTATTGAAGAAGCCAAATCAATTTACCAAAATGGAGGGGGAGATGAATAAGGATAAAACTACAACGAAATTCTATAGTTTTCAATATGTGTTAATATAATACAACATATACTGACATACAAACATGTAGATGGTTTACATATGTCCAATATGTATTACAACGTACATTGTCAGTGTGTATTTGTGCAGAATACAGTGAAATTAAAAAATAATTATATAAAAAATAAGAATCTTTATACTGCTCGTATTACTTAAAGTAAAAAATTCTAGATATTTTTTTTAACCGTAAACCAAAAAAAAAAAAAAAAATTTTTTATGAAATTTTAATAACTCAATTAATGTCCCAAAAAATTTCTATTAATATATTTTATATCCTACAAAAATTTTGTTAAATTTTTTTAGGTAAAGTTTTTAAAGTTTAACAGAATTTGTTGAAAAACTTTTAATGTCAGACAAATTTTCAATAAAGTTTTTTGGTCTCTGATAAAAATCCTGTTAAAATATTTAAAATCTAACGAATTACCGTTAAAAAAATTGTTTCACATACATTTACTATAAACATTTTTAAAGTCCTGCAAAAATTATTTATTTACATTTAAAGTATCCAACATCACTTTTGTAATAAAATCTTTGATATCCAACAATGTCTAGAAAAATTTTTTATGTTCGACATATTATCTTTTAAACGCTTAAACGTCAAACAAAATTTGTATACATTTTTTAAGTCATAGAGAATTTTTTTGAAATGTATATTTGTATATTCTTTAAGACATGTCAGACATAGAACTCTATAACAAAATTTTTAGTTACACAATGAAGTGCTGCTACTTAAAAGAAATAAAAAACGTTTTCTCCCTCATTGTACTTATTTGGCTTCATGTGTATTTTTTCTACATCGATATGCATATGTATGTGAATATGTATGTATGTAGATATTAAGGTTGAGCAAAAATATCGCTATATCCAAAATTTCGATATTTTACTTTGCGATATATTGATATATTAATATTTTTTTCATATTAATTTTGATATTTCAGAATTTCGGCTTGGTTTTTTTTTCCATTAATTTGTAAAAATATTTTCTCTCCACAGACTTAATCGAATAGACTGTTATAATGCTTGTATTGATAACAACTGCGAAAAAAATTTGATTACATTTAAGGTACATATTTGCAAGTCTATATAGATACTGACATAAGAAGCACGTCTGCTTGATGTGGTCACCTGTTAAACGACTTCTACTAACGGGTACTGACAGATTTCCGCCGAAGCAACTCTTTTCGAAGATACCGAAGAAGCCTGACAAACTAAATATCTAATTTTGATTTTAGAAAGAACCAGGGTGCAATGCTGGACACACACAACTTGACATGGTAAAAACTTTGTTCAAAATACATTAAAAACAAAACAATGTAATCGAAACATTATTTACATGCTATGCAAAATAAAACACCCCAACTATGAAATTGTATGTACAAAATTTTAAATTTCACACTTGATAGTTACGGGTGTGATTAAAATCTTGTTGCTATAGACCTGCAAATACCTTAAATGGAATTTAATTAAACGCACTGTAACTCTCAATACTAGCACTGTAATAGTTTATTCAATAAAGACTGTGACGAGAAGATTTTTTACAAATATAAAACCAGAGTTAAAAATATCAAAATTCAATTGCAAGAAAAAATATTGATATAACGATATATATTCCAAAGTAAAATATCGACGATATATATTGATTAATATAAAAAAATATCGATATATTTTGCCCAACTCGCATGTATATGCAAATCGTATATATAAAGTTGGGGCTTCCTGTGTTTTATGAATTTTCAGAAGATATCGAGATATCGATATTTTTAACCCGATATATGTGTGAACGAGATCGATATTCATAAAAATATTGATATCAAAAATATCAAAATTTTTTTTACTTGCAATTGCACATCCCTAGTAAATATGTTTGTTTAAATGTGTGTACGTATGTTGGTCCAGCGGTTTTTTGGTTATAAAGATTTTTATTGTTTGTGGCCTTAAAATAGAAACACATGTTACAAACATGTTATGTTAGTGGTTTTAAAATTTCTTTTATACTTACATAAGGATTTTTTTTATTTAAAATGTTATTAAAAAAACGTTAACATCGTTTTATCACGTTAAATGCCACTTCAAAAGTCATTTTTTCTCAAAATAAATCGATATTCTTTATGTATATATGGTTAATGGTAATGTTTCAAAAAATATATAAAAAAATTAAATCTATTTATAAATACATTTAAAATTTAATACATGCAATACATGCCTGAAGGCCTATACTATCTCATTTATCTACAAAAATAATTTGCTACACTAAAGGTTAATCCCAAGAGTCACATGTATGTATGTCACATACTAATGTATGTTATTTAATATTTCCCTCCTATTTTATTCTATAAAAAGGATACTTTTTGTAATAAAATTCATAGGGATAACTTTTGAAAATCTAATTAAAATCTTTATAGTTTATTATACATTCAAAAATAATTTCTTAAAATTTATTTTTGTTTTGTCATCAGTTCCGCTTGTTAAATTAGGCCATAACAGCAATAGGTCGAAAAGAGTTTTTTCTTTCTCTTCATTTCTTATCTTGCTTTATTCAGCATGTTTGAAACCTTAGAATATTTAATAATAACAATAACAGCTGGCAAAACAAGAATGGCCCACACAATCACATCCGTTTCCTGCCAAAAGCAAGAAAATGACAGAGTGTATGTGAAAGAAAAATATAAAATATAAAAACACGCTAAAAAGATTTTAGTTATTTTTATTATTTCATTAACAAAAAAAAAATTTCGTTACTTGTGTTTATTTTTCATGAAGACAAATCATGCGATTTAAGGAAATTAAGAATGAAGTTTTCCATAATAAAGAGGTTTAATGAATTTGATTATGTTACATGAAAAACAAAATCAAAAGAAAATGTTTTTACGCTTTCCATGGTTTTTTCTAAGTATAACTATAATTTGGTTTACAATTTCAATTAACTTGAAAACCAAAAGAATAGAAAAAGAGGTAACAGGCCTTATTAAGACCATTTTATTACAAAAATAAAAAAAATAAAACTTTAAAACTTTAATGATATAAAATAATTGCCCAGAAAACTTTCTGCATTTGAGAGTTTTACGCTCGACAAAATTTCTATATGATTTTTTCAAGTCTTACATTTTTTTAATGTTTTCGCATATATATATAATGCTAAAATGTTTAAAAAAAGTTTTCTAAGGGCTAAAATTTTATATTCAATTTTATTATTTTATGGTTTCAGTATATGAAATGAAATTATATTTCCTTTATTTGCTCTGCATTAACTTTTTTCTTTTTTAAAAACTTTTTAACAAAACACCCAAACACATTTAAAATTGTGTATGTCTGTGTCTTTATTACATTTTCTTTTTTATTCGAACATATTCAGTGCAAACCTCTATTTTTCTGTTTTCAAAGGTGTCAAAGTGAATTTGTCATATGAAATGTTAATGCTTTTATGACTTTTCTCACTAAAAATCAAATTAAATAATTGAGCATTGCGGAAAGGTTTTAACACACATTTATACATACATATTTATGTATGAACATATTTAAAATGAATGTATTTCAGCAAAATTTTTCAAAATAATTTCTATATTATAAAGTGTAGCATAGTTTTGAGCTTGCACAAGGGACTTCATGCCAACTGGAGGGCACACACAAAAAAACAAATGAGTTTCAATGGAAATGCTGATTACAGACTAAATTGGGCGGATGTGTGTATGTGTATGCTTGTAGAAGGAAAAACTATACACCACAGCTTGCACATACAGGATATAAATTATTTTAAACACAAAAAAAAATATTATTTTTAATTTAAGTAGGGAGGATATACTCCTATACTATGATATAGTTTATGGTATAGACAATAATTTGATATATATCTTAGATACATTATATAGACTAGATTTTAGAGTAACCACATCCTGGTACGTGGTATAGCCTTTAGATTACAATGTTTTCTATCCTGTGCCAATAGTTTTCTAGCTTAGTGCAGCTTAAGATTATATTTTTAGTTAAGCCTATAGTTAAGTCATTTAGTTTTAAATATAGATTAGTCTATCATCTATTGGCGGCATGGTGTAGTGGTTGCCTACAAAACCAAGCACCCCAGGCTCTAATCCCGGTAAAAAGCAACAACCAATTTAAGAAACGGAAACAAGTCAAAATGCTGCCATATGCTTCTAATGGTGGTAATGGAGGAAAATAGTCTACCATCTTATCTACTCTATGATCTAGTATGGTTCTGGTATTGTTATTTTTTCGTTCCATAGTATTTCTATATAATTTGTATTTGGCTTTTTTTTAAGCACTAAATTAAAATAAGAACTTAAATTTGCCAACCATTATGTATAAAGTATTTAAAAATAAAGAAATAAAGAATTTAAATATGTAAAAGTTTTTATTAGAAAATATTAATATTAAATTATTTAAAACAAATTTGTAATTACAAATTTTTATAGAATTTAATTTTTTTTTTTTGTATATTTATTTGTTTTGTCATTATTTGCATATAAACTCTTTTCTCCTTAAATCTCTCTTCCTCCAACTTTTTTGCAATTGCAGTCCGCTTTATAGTTTTTACTCTGTAGTTTTAATTTTATTGACATTGACATTTCTGTTAGTTGTATTTATACGCTGTGTTGTTGACTTTTTTTTATTTACATTATTGTTCATGTTTTTTCTTTTATTAAAATAAAAATAAAACAAGGGTTTTATAGTTGCATGTAGACATGAAATATATTTAGGGAAAAAATGCTGATAAATGCAAATATTTCTGTTGCAAATAAATGTATTAAAAACAAGTCAGTTTTTAAAACGAAAATTTCATCAAAATATTCTGATTCATTTAAAAGGTTAAAGCAATTCTAATGAAAAGCAATGCAAAAACTTTTATATGAAATGATATTAGAAAATATCTTGCTTGACAAGGTTTCTTCTTTAAAAAATTATATTTTTTGTTTAAACTTAATACTATGATATTTACTTGCAGATTTAATTACATTTTCGAAATACTTTTTAAACATTCTATAGACAAAATCTGACATATTTTGATTTAAGCAATTTAAAGACAGCTTAATAATGCGTGACTACTTACTAAATAAAAATAGTAAAACGATATGAAACGGGTACTAAATAAATTATCTTCACTTAGTACTGCAACTGAAAAAAAACCACTCAATTTAACTTCCTGCTTTTAAAATATCTAAGCAAAAGACGAACCCTTAATAGCGCTACGAGTTTTAAATATATAACGTCTGTATGTGTATGTATGTCCATTAGTCTGTTTGCAATACCACAAACGGCAGCATTTAAAATTGAAAAAAAAACTACAATAGAAAAGAAAACAAAGAAATTGATTTATAAAACCTTCTTTGTAAATTAAATGTTACAACAAAGTATAAACTGTGATTGTGCATTTTGCAACAATCGATAATAAACTGCAAAAAATAGTAGAAGAAGTTAGTAAACAAAGTAAAAATGTAAGAAGGCTTTGGGGGAAAGAACTAAGGACACTAAATTATCTTAAATACACATTTTCCAGTACACAGTTTTATCGAATACTTTTATTGTGACTGAAAACAGGGCAAACGGACATCCGGTTGCGTGCCAAATATCTGAATTTCAACAAAAACACACAAACTACTGGCATCGTATTGCTTCGTTTAAAGTTATAATAGAAAGTAATTTTCCTAGAAAAAAAAATTATTGTTGAACTAAAGAAGAAAAAAATAAACAAAAAAAGTATGTTTAAAAAATGATACAAAAAAATTTGGAAGATAATAAAACAATTTTTTTAAATAAATCTTATTTAAAATATCAAATACTATTTTAAAAACATTTTAATTATTTTGAAATATTATTTTGTAAATTATATTTAGTTCCTTAATTCATTGGTTTTGCTGCAAAAAAATGGGAAAACATTTTTCACATCAGCTTAAAAGTGTCGTGGCCTTTTAGGAGCCTTATAAAAATTACACACCTGTCATGCACAATTATGTTTTCTTAGTTTTGATTTCTAATTATGAAAAAAAAAAATAAGCTCGTGTTAAGTTATTTTTATTTTAGTTATAACAGCCACCAAGGAAAAAAAATGATATAGTGGGTATATTCATTTTGCCTCTGTATTTGTAACTCGTTAAAATATTTGTTTACCACCCCATAAAGTACATATTCTCTTTATCCTGAGAAGAGTCTAAGGCAATCTTTGTTTGTCTGTTTATGTGGACATTATTTTTAAGAACATAGAGCTCGAACGGACAGGTTTCTAGGGGGATTTAATTTACCCAAAAAAATGTTGGGAAAATTCTGCCACCATAATATAAAAACAGACACATTTAGCATCAAACAAAATGCAATTGCGCCCAAACGCATGAACATTAATATAAAAAAAAAAGATTATAAACATACAAAACAAATATTTTAAATAATAATAAAATAAATATTTAAAGTAGTTTTTTTTCCCTTTGCTTTTCTTTTTATTTTCCACCTAAATAAACATCTGCTTTGCTACTGTAAAATTTTGAATTAAGTTACATACACACACACACATATAGTACATGTATTTTTACCTCATGGTGTGCAAAAGTGTTTATGTATCTGTTTGTATAAGGATTCCATAAAAATCAACAAATGCTGACAAGTCTCTTAATGTGTTTAGTGTTTTACTACCGTTTTCTTTCCTAAATGTTGTTGTCAATATAAATTGATTTGTGTGTTTGTGTATGTAAATGTAAATATAATTTTCTTGCTGTTCTAGTTGTTAAACATGTGTATGTATGGACATAGTATTTGGTATTATTACGTATTGCAATGATTGTCTAAAGACATGTATTTATTGCCACTGTTGTAAGAATTAAAGGAGGTTTGTGTTTTTAGAAAACCAGCCACTTAAATGAGCCTCTAAAAGTGGCATTTAAGGTTTAATGATGCTGTTTTACTATAAACATTTGGGAGGAATATAATTATCCAATTTTTGGAATTTTCACGCATTAGAAAATCTAAAAGCAACTAAAATAGTTGAAGCATTAAATAATGAAGGCAAGAAATTACTGAAGTTAAAAATATTTTAGAAAAGTCTTTTTGATTACGCAAATTATGTTAAAAAATATATTTTTATTATTTTCACAAAATTTTTTACCAAATTTTAAAAACTTATTAATCCTGAGACATTTTTAAACAATGTTTTTTTATATAAAAAAAAATATTTAAAACAAAATTGTTTGTTAAGAAAAAATTTATGTTTAAAAAAATCTTTAAAAATTTTACTGAATATGGCAAATTTGGAAAAAATGTTGTAATAATTTTTTTGCAACTTTTGCTATTTAAGATTCTTTTTTTAAACTTTATGTTAGTAGAAAAGTTAAAATGAATTTTCTTTTTTTTTTAGAAAACTTTTTTAAATAATTTTTTTTTATAAAATATTTTTAGACATTCTTTTTTTTTGCGGAAATTTTCTCTAAAGAGATTATTTATTTAAAGAAAATTGTTATTAAATCTATAATTTTTGAAACGTTTTCCTTAATATTTTTCTATTTTAACTTTCATTTGATTTCCATGTCTACAGCTCGTTTTGCTGTTTTTCTAGCAATTTATTTGAAATAATTATTTTCTCTTTTGTATTTATACACTCAAACGTATTACATTGTTTCAATAATTAACTTATAACTCTATCATTGACAATTTATTGCCTTTTAGTTTTTACCACCCAAGAACTCTACAAACTAACATTTTGTATAAAAGTTTTTATTACAATTTATTTATTTCACTTCATGATACCAGCATGAAACACGTGACTCACAATTATAAAAAAAACTACAATAACAACAAAAACAATTATAGACAACAAAATAATTACATTAATATAAAAGTAAACACGTTATAATAAAATAAATACATTTGAAGTTTTTTTGTTGGCACTCCATGCTAACATTCCCAATTAATTTTTATTATCCTTATAAAGAGAATTGAGTAAACTTTGTTTAGTTATAAGGGTAAATAAAGTAATAAATTCTTAGGAAATGATTTAAAAACTCTCTGGCTTCTACTGCAGTTATAATTAAATTTGAAAATATATTATTTTTAGCAGAAATGCCGGCATAAAAAAGATAACTGCCGATTATATATATTCACTTAATAAATTAAGAGAGGTTTTGTAAAAAAATCAAATAATTTAAGAGAACTTTTTTGCACTAGAAACCTTAAACTATAAATGAAACTTCTATCTCTTAGCCTATAAAAGCTATTCCTTTAAAGCCTATAAAAGCCATTCTTTTAAAATTTTTATAAATGTAGTGACACGAGAGCTTTCAGAAAGCTTTTTCTAACGCACAAAACTAAACTGAAATAAATGTAAGTTTATATGTGCAAAAGCAAGAAAATATTAAAATAACAAGTTAAGGAGAAAACAGTTTTCAGTAAGCTTCTGCTAATAATAAACTTTATGTTTTTCTTCAAACATCATAAAAAAGTCATTTAAAAAGCTTTATTGTAAACAAAAAGCAGAGACACTGTATACGACTTAAGCACGGAAATCACTAAATAAACTTGCCTGCGTATCAGTACGCAGGGATCAAAACTAAACATTGTGGATAATAAACGGATTGACATATATACATACATATATATATATATACATTTTTTATTTACAGCGAAGAGTATAAAAGTTTATGACCCAAAATCATCGTTTTCTGGTTTGTAATTGGAAATAAGTTCTTTATATATACATACAAACATAGATTTTTCAGGTGATCGACCCATTATTGTTTTAAGGTCCGATTATATGTACATATGTATATCTATTTCCAAAAGTTGCCATAGTTATTATAAACCTGGTGAAATTATTAAGATCCGGATATAATCGGTTCACAAAAATTTGTTCCAGCCCTAATAATATCAACAAAAACTATATTAAAGCTTTTATCACAACTGATTCCAAAGTATAAAACAAAAACTTAAAGGTAATTTAAATACTTAGGATGGACTGCGTTAAAGCTTTTAAAATAATATTTATATTAAGCCTTAAAAAACATTATCCAATATATTAAGAGAAGTAGTAAAATAACAAAAAATTAGGAACAACTTTTTCGTATAGAACAAACAACTCAGTTTAAAATCAATACAAATAAAGAGCGCAAGTCAAAGTGATAAAACGAAAAATTTATACATATTCTCATATATTAAGACTCTATTTTCTCACAAACACAAACAAAATAATAAACACATAATACTTACATTTTGCTATTATTATGAAAACGTTATAAACATTTCAAAACACATACAAATTTATTATCGAAAAACGTTATAAGAAAGAAGCTTGCAGAAAATACTGGGAAATTTTTAAAAAGCAAAACAGAAACCAAAAAAAAAAACGTGCAAAAGTTAGTGACTCAATGTTTGTGCATGTATCGGTTTGTATGATTAAGTTCGCTTGGTTGGTTGGTTGGCCGACTGGCTGTTTGCTGGCTGGCTTGGTTTGACTTTTTCTCAGCTGTGCCGAAGGTAACCAAAACAAAACACACATACACACATGTTTTTTTTT
>NDXZ01003887.1:0-26749 GCA_003055125.1 Paykullia maculata | reverse complement strand
GACTAATGCCATTTGGAATAGCAATAGCAATAACAACGACAATAATATTTATATGCAAACAACGCTGTAGTATTAAGTAGAAGTGGTAAATGTACAGAATGATGAAATAAAAATAACAAACGTGTTTTTGCATGCAGACTCAAACAAATTAATGACGTCAATAGTGTCATAATGACATAGAAAAGGCAACGCAAGAACAAAATATTAAGAAAACACGAGATCTGCACGTTATAATATTATGCTTTTTTTGAAAGTTTTGTTTTTCTTATTGGGTTTATTTTGAATTTTCTCCTAGTACACTACACTATATTGTAAAAAGCGCTCGGCAATAAACATTTTTGGTTGGTCAACATTACTTTCAAATGCTTTTGAGACTAAAATACATACATATGTACATACATTAATATACCCTACCTTAGACTAGGACATAAGCACATACATATCGTCGGTTTAGAGTGTAAACCTGCTAAATCCATTTTTTTATATTATATGACCGTTCGATAGAGGAAGGACGCCGCCTTAATCAAACAAAACATTTATTTTAATTTAGGACTCTAAGTGTTGAAAAATTTTTGATGTTTGTTAGCTTCTTAAGCTAGAAATACAACATATAGAAGGTTATTTGTCTATCCTGTAAAATTTGTTTGAAGTAAATTAGCAGGTTTAAGGCGATGATATGTGTACATATATTAAGTGACTTCTATTAAGGTTTATAAACGGTCTTTAAACATTAGTCAAAAATATTTAAATGACTTAAAATTTATCAGGAATTTTTTAGAGGTATGTACATAATTTTTTTAAAATTTTGTTTTAAATTTTTAAATTTAAAAAAAAAATCAAAAAATATTTAAAAAAGAAAAAGACGAAAACAATTTTACTAAATTATAATTAATAAGTACTTTCAAATATTTTATTTTACTAAAACTCATTTCAAAAGCAAAGTAAGAGCGCTATATTCGGCTATACTGAATCTTATATACCCTTCACTACGTTCTCTTTGTGTGTATATTAGTAAATTTTTTTTCAAAATACACAAACATTTTTTTTGCTTTTTTTCCCAATATAATAATTTTGTGTTAAAAAAACAAAACAAAATTTGTTTTTGCTTAAAAATCGAACTTTTTTCTTTCTTTAAAATTCCCCAAAAGACATGTCTTACACACAAATGTAATAATTTTTGAGTAAAAAAAAACTTGAAAAAAACTAGGCATTCGTTTTTTTTTATATCTCAGCCGGTTATTAATGGCCAGTTTTTAATACCTATTTTTTCGAAAACATTTCCAAAAGTTTGATGCAACATACAACCCTGGGTGACCTATGGGAGCTACGTAAACTTGATTTCAACACACACGGACAGACGGTGAAGCAATGTATAACACTTTTCAAAAAAAGAGATTGTAACGAATAAACATTGCCTGCCTTTTTCAAAAATAAACTTACATTCCCAAGGCAACGAATACTAAACGAATGATATGAAATGTTTTATTGCTTGTTGAATACATTTATGTATATGTATGTATGTTATAAATTTGTGTGTAACTACTTATCAGATCTCTTTGAAATTTGGAGCATCGATAGAGGAAGAGCTATGCTTCCAATATTGTCTTCAAAAATATAAAATTTGACCACAGGCTGCGAATTTTTACAAGCAATACACACAAAAAGCTACGAATACTGAGCGAATGGTGAAAATGTTTTCAGTCATTTTCATATGGCAACATGTTATTTTATTGCTTGATATGTAAAGGCAATACAAAAATGAATTGTACGAAAGGCAATCAACAAAAAAAATGAATATATACATAGCACTTCATATTTATTTTGTTGTCGATTAAAGGCAATGCAAAAGCAATGAATTTGTGAATAGGCAACAGATGTGAATAGTTTCAATCAGTTCTCTGCTATATACAATGCAACAAATATGTATGTGAGTTATATTCGTTTGCTGTCGCATGAACTCCAACATGAAAAAACATTAAAATTTAAGTTTTCTCAATCACGTTGCCTTAGGAAATATTAAGACTGTAAGCAGTTTAAAGTCTAAACTGTATTTTTGTCTATAAACCGGACATAAGTTTAGTCTGTAATTGTATCTATAGTCTGGGCACAAATCTCCCTCTTTATACCGCCCTTTATAGCCGTTGTATTTTGAAAAAAAAACTTAATTTCCTTTATTTTTATAAAATTTATTTTATACTTTTGGTATTATATAATTATTATGATTATTATTATAAAGCTACAAGCAATCCCAACATACTAACGAATACACAACCAGTTACATACATACTACATACAATGGGAGTTTACTTCCTCTTTTCTTCTTTTTAACTGCAAAACTAAATTTAATATTGAGGGCGATTTGTTTTTGTTTTTTTTTTTTCACTTTTTTGTATTTATTTTACTTTTGCAGGTTATTTACCTTTTAAACTTTTTCCGTTATTTTTTATATTCTTTCTTAAGTTGTTGTAGATTTTAGTTTCTATTTTTAAATGTTTATGTTTGTGTGTTACACACACAAGTATGTGTATGCATGCGATTATTATTTCCTTTAAAGCAATTGAACTAAATTTTCTGATTTTTTTCGCTTTAATGTGAAGCATATCAAAACTTTGATATGATTGTGATTATTTTTTGTTTTTCATATTTTTTTTTTTTTTTTTTTTTTTTTTTTTTTTTTTTTTTTTTTTGATTATTTGCTTGTTTTATTATCTAGAGTTAAAAAAAAGCGATTTTTGTGTTGTTATAATAGAGTTCTAGTTTATCAGAACTTAAAAATCAGGTTAACAGCAATAACGATTTATATACATACATATGTATGGATTGTTAAGCAAAAATAAAAATAATGAAATTAAAATTTTATTTATTGAACTAAGTTTTATAAAGTGCTTGAATAAAATTTTAACAGTGTCGGAAATGTTTTTTATATAAAGAATTTGAAAAATTAAAGGCTGTGAGTAAATGTTAGTGAATGACAGTGACATATCAATAACGTGCCAGTAACTTTATCAAACTTTACCTTAATAATTTCGTTTTTTTCTAAAGAAAATATAATACACGTTTGTTTGTTTTTAGAATTTTAACCATTTTTTAAGAAAAAATTATTAAAGTATTTTTTTTATTATACTGTTAGCAAAAAGTTTTTTCCTGTGAAAATTAGAACTATTTTAAGAACATACGTATGTGTTTGCCCAAGGGCTGCATTAAAGACAGATTCTTTCATGGTTGAATTGAAAAAAAAATGATAAAAAACTTTTTTTTTATTATCATTTAAGATGTATTTGATAAACTCAAATTGAAGTGTTTCGGTTTAGATTGCGACAACAAAAAACAAACAAAAAAAAATTGACGTAAATTGATTATTTTGCCTAGAAGTTTGGTATTTAAACCATAATGGATCCCACTATTTGTAGATAAAAAATAGTTTGTTCCATTTCATTTGACTTACAATATGTACATAAATAAACTCTATTTATTAAAAAAAAAATTTACACTGCAATAGTTTAATTAATAATTTATATTTCTAAATAAAAAGCGAAATAACACCGCATACAAGCAACTGATCTAAAACAATTAAGTTTGTTTTGCAATTGTGTAAAATTTGTAAATAAAACTATTTATTTCATTTACCCATATTCATATTTACCCAATTATATTATTGCAATTAAAATAAACAGACTTCATTACTATCGCAAAAAAAAAACAAATTAAATAAATAAAAACAAAACAGTAAATCGATTTTTATCTGAAAAGGAAACTTGTATAAAATGTTTAACTTCAGTAGAGAAAATATTAGTTTGTTGAAAACTTTTAAGCATGAAAGCAGCTTTTAAATATTTCTTACTTTTTTTGACCTGTTTTGCTTTAATAGCAGCCCAAAAAGAGCCACATTTCCTGGACAATCGCTCGAGTATAGTACATTTGTTTGAATGGACTTGGGCAGATATCGCCAAGGAGTGCGAAGATTTTTTGGGACCTCAGGGTTATGGTGGTGTTCAGGTATTTTTTTTTACCAATCATTTTAATAAAAATTTTTCTTTCGAAAAATATATTTTTTGTTATCAGATTTCCCCACCAAATGAGGTGCTGAAAGTAGAAGGCAATCCCTGGTGGGCTCGTTATCAACCCTTGTCCTACTTACTTGTTTCCAAGTCTGGCAATGAAGATGAATTAGCCGACATGATCTCACGCTGTAATGCTGCTGGTGTTCGAATTTATGTTGACATTGTAGTAAATCATATGATTGGCTATAATGAGGGTGATTCCGTAGGCACGGGCGGTTCAGTGGCCAACTACGGCAAACGCAGTTTCCCAGCTGTGCCTTATGGCCCTGAAGATTTTAATCCCTCCTGTGATATTAAAAATTATGAAAATGCCGAAGAAGTTCGAAATTGTCAGCTGGGTAGTTTGGCAGATTTAAATCAAACTATACCTCATGTGCGTGAAATGATTGTGAATTATATGAATAAATTGGTGGATTTGGGTGTTGCTGGATTTCGTATGGATGCTGCTAAGCATATGTGGCCTAAGGATTTGGAAGCCATTTATAGTGCGCTAAACGATTTGAACACAGAATTTAGTTTTGCCGAAAACGCCAGACCTTATATGTATCAGGAGGTTATCGATTTGGGTGGGGAAGGTGTAAAAAAGTAAGTAAATTTAAAAGTCATAAGTGGTTTTTTGAAAGAACAACTGTTTTTTTTAATAAAAACAAAGTTAGAAGCTTTTTGTAGGAAATATTTTTTAACAAAAAAAGGTTTTCTACTTTTACAAAAAAAAAAAAATTAAATAACTTTTTTTACAGTTAACACGAAGTAACTTTAGTAACTTAACTTTTCTGTGCTTTCAAAGAGTCTAAAATGCTTTCAAAGAGTCTAAAGTGCTTTCTTAGAAAAAAGCTTAAATCATTTTAAAAGCTTAACAGTTTCTAAAAATAACTTAAAATAACTTTTTTTCATTAAAAGCTTTTGCATTTACTTTTAATGAGGTAAAAAAAGGTATTTAAATAAAAAATATACTTTTGTGGTTGAAAAAGTTATTTATGCCTAATTTGTTTTAAAAGAATTTAGTTATCTTTTTATCCTTCTAGAACCGAGTACAACCACTTAGGCGCTGTTACTGAATTTATATTCTCCAAAGAAATCGGTCGCCTGTTCCGCAACCAAAACTCTTTGAAATATTTACAAAATTGGGGAGCCGATTGGGGCATGTTGCCCTCTGACGATGCCATAGTATTTGTGGACAATCACGACAACCAGAGAGGCCATGGGGCTGGCGGTGATACTATTTTAAGCCATAAACAACCTGAACTCTACAAATTGGCCGTGGCCTTTATGCTGGCCCATCCCTATGGCAAAGTTACTCGAGTTATGAGTTCTTACGACTTCACTAGTACTGATCAAGGTCCGCCACTCAATGACGAAGGCAACATAAGAGCCCCAGAGTTTTTGGAGAACAATTTATGTGACACCGCAAACATGGGTTGGGTGTGTGAACACAGATGGCCAGAAATTATGCAAATGGTTAAATTCCGTAACTTGGTGCAACAAGAGCCTTTAGAGAACTGGTGGCAAAACGGTGAAAATCAGATTGCTTTTTCAAGGGGTAATTTAGGCTTTGTGGCTTTTAATATGGAATCGCCTAAAGAACTAAAGACTGAAGTTTTGACTGGACTACAACAGGGCATGTATTGTGATGTGTTGTCTGGTGCTAAGCAAGATAATGATTGTACGGGTCTAAAGGTGGAGGTAAATGAACAGGGCTTAGCTAAAATCAATTTACCCCAGGGACCTCAGGCTTTGGCTATTCATAGCGATTCTAAATTGGGTTAAAAAAGTTTAGAATTTCTTTTTCGTTTAAGTTAATATTTCAATAAATAATGCCAGTGTGCACGCTTTTAATTATTGTTTGTTTTTTTTATTTTTATTTTTTGCTTTTGCTTTTGTTTTTTCTCTATTAAATTATTTTAGTTTCTTATCAATTATTTCACTGCTTAAATTTGTTTATAAAATATAATTTTGATTAATTAGTCATTGATTAGCGCTAGAGCTATAACAAATTTCAAAAACAAATCATTTTAAATAATTTTATTTATTGCATTATTTGTGTTGCGAATAATTGTTTTAAATAAATTATTACATTTCTTATCAGTCATTTCGGGCTGATATATATTTTTGATAAAGTTTTCTTTTGATTATTCAGTCATTGATTAGCACTTGAGTTATAACTGTCAAAAAATATTATTAAAGGATGAGTAAAATATTAAAAATAATTTTCATTATTATTTGTATTGCATGCAGTTGTCATGTAGAAGGACAAAAAGATCCCCAATTTCTAGGCAAACGCTCGACTATAGTTCATTTATTCGAATGGACTTGGCACGATATAGCAAAGGAATGTGAAGATTTTCTAGGGCCTCAGGGTTATGGTGGAGTGCAGGTGAGATTATTATTTCTGATTGGGAAAAATATAGCCAATCTTGAGATTTAAAATTTTTCATTTCTAGATTTCTCCTCCCAATGAGGTGCGTGTAATAGAGGGTCAGCCCTGGTGGGCTCGTTATCAGCCTCTTTCTTACATTCTCACTTCTAGATCTGGCAATCAAGCTGATTTGGCCAATATGATAGAACGTTGCTACAAAGTGGGCGTACGCGTTTATGTCGACATTGTGGTAAATCATATGAGCGCCTTTGCCGAGGGTGAATCTATAGGCACCGCTGGCTCATACGCAAACTATAATACACGATCTTATCCAGCAGTGCCCTATGGATTCCAAGATTTTCATAGTCCCTGTAATATAAAAAACTATCAAAATTCGGTGGAGGTGAGAAATTGTCAACTGAATACTTTATTGGATCTTAATCAAACCATACCTCATGTACGTGGCATGATTGTGAATTATATGAACAAATTGGTGGATTTGGGTGTGGCCGGATTTCGTATAGATGCTGCTAAGCATATGTGGCCTAAGGACTTGCAGATTATTTATGCTAGACTTAAGCCGTTAAATGAAAAGTTTGGTTTTCCCAAAAATAGTTGGCCCTATATATACCAGGAGGTTATAGATTTGGGCGGTGAGAGTATAAAAAAGTTGGTGTCGCTATTTAAAAAAAATAATATTTTAAATTTTTAAAAATTGTTTTCTTTTGCTTTTTAGAACCGACTACTCCAACTTAGGTGCTGTCACTGAATTTAGATTTTCCTCTGAAATAGGTAAAGTCTTTCGCGGCAAAATATCTCTTAAATACTTAAGAAATTGGGGTCCTGACTGGGATATGTTGCCATCCAATGATGCCTTGGTCTTTGTAGACAATCATGACAATCAAAGAGGTCATGGTGCCGGCGGTGCTGATATTTTAAGCTTTAAAGAACCAGAGCTCTATAAAATGGCTGTAGTTTTTATGCTGGCTCATCCCTATGGCAGAGTTACGCGAATTATGAGCTCCTATAACTTTACAAATACTGACCAAGGTCCTCCTTTAGATAAGAATGGTGATATAAGTTCGCCCTCTTTCCTTAGCGATAAACTGTGTGATACCGCGAAGTTGGGTTGGATGTGTGAACACAGGTGGCTGGAAATTCGTGAAATGGTAAAATTCCGTAATAATGTACAGCAGGCCCTTTTAGAGAATTGGTGGGAAAATGATGAAAATCAAATAGCCTTTTCCCGGGGCAATAAGGGTTTTATTGTTTTCAATATGGCCAAAGAGAAAGATATACAGGCTTCTTTGCAGACTGGTTTACCGCAGGGAGTTTATTGTGATTTGCTGACTGGAATTAAGAATCAAAATGCTTGCACTGGCCTTAAGTTACAAGTCGGTAAGGATGGTAGGGCTAATGTTACTTTAGGCAAAGGACCGAAAGCGTTAGCTGTTTATGAAATGTCGAAACTATAGGCCCAACAATTATGAAATGTCTATTAATTACATTGTTTTAAGGTAAACAAACAAGTTAAATTAAATAAATTGTATTCGATTTTTCTTTTTTACAATTTGTTTTAACAAATGTTCTAAAGAAAAACCTAATTGATCAGGTGATTTGAGCGTGATTGAAAAAGAACTTGTAGAAATAATATGGAAGGTAATTGCTTTACGAGGTTGAACTTAAAAGTTTATGAAAAATATCTAAAAGCGGTAAAAAGTATTTATGAAAAATTTTTCATTTAAATGTTTTTTTAAGATTAAATATTTACTAAAAATTTTATTATCAATCAAAAAAAATTAAAACTTACACGTTCAAACAAGGTTTGGGAAACACTTTCTTATCAAATAATAAAACATTCTATCGCAAACATTTGACTTTGTCTTGCTGGGTTATTGGCTTCTGACTTAAATTATTTACATACATGCATACATGTCAGAACAACTTGTACTACGGATAACAAGTTTTTGAAAATAGTTTATAATTAAAGGTCACTTATTGTTGTTTGTATACGAGGTTGACTGTTAAAAAAAATTTTTTTTTTAATTTTAAAACTTTTGAAAGATTTTCTATTATTTCTTTATGTTAAAAACATTCGTAAAACAGAAAAATTTTTAAACTTTCCTGAATCAAAAAATAAAAATAAAAAATAACAAAAAATTGTTTTGTTTTTACCTTTATTGAAAATATTTGCTAAGATTTTGAATAATTTTTTATATAAATATTTTTAATTATATTTTAAAGAATCTGACATGAAAAATTAAAAAAAAATATTTTGTTTTTCAGCAAACTTAAGATAAAATTATTAAAGAAAATATTTGTTAATTTATAATAACATTTTGTTTTTATTATTTTGAATTTTGATCGTCCCTCTTTACAGAAGTCACTTTTACTTTCATTCCTTCCTTTATCTTTAAACAATGACCCCAAATAAACCAATTAATTTAACCTCTATGTTTTGTCAAACCATAGTAAAATACCTTAAACTTTCTTAAGGGTAAATTTCTATTTAAAATTTATGGCAAAAAATTGAACTTCTAAGGTTTCTAAAAAACAACATATTTTAAGTTCAATAGATTTACCACCAGCAGTCATTTAAAACACTTTCAAGTGCTAAGACCTGGAAAGAGAAAAAATAATATTAAAGTGAAGAAAAACCATCGTAGGAATCCTTAAAAAAGCAAACAGGACTATAAAAAAAATATGGCAGCAGCAGCACCAGCAGCAGCAGCAGCAGCGAATGCAAGTGCAGTACCCAAAAATCTATTGGAAATAGCTGGTGAAGCCAATATCACCAACTTCATGAAGAATCGCTTAAGACGCGGTGGCATGAAGCGCAAGGGCATGCAAATAGTTATGGGTCATAAGTTTGTTGTAAGATTTTTCAAACAGCCCACCTACTGTGGTCATTGCAAGGACTTTATATGGTAAAAATAAAATCTAAATATTATTTTGTATTTCTTTTAAGCAAACAGTATTTGCACTAATTAAATTAATTTATTGTGGTGGTGAATTAACAATAACTGTTATTATAGGGGCTTCGGTAAACAGGGTTTCCAGTGTGAAGGTAAATTAAAATGTTTAAATGTTGAAAACTAAAGGACCTTTTTTAAAAATCCTTCTTTTACTTTAGATTGCCGTTTTAATATCCATCAAAAATGTGTAAGTTTTGTGGTATTTAAATGTCCTGGCACAGAGACCGATATCGATGGCGATTGTGCGAAAGTTAAACATTCATGGATTTCGACCACTTACTCGGCCCCTACATTTTGTGATGATTGCGGGTTGCTGTTGCATGGTGTGGCGCATCAGGGTGTCAAGTGTGATAGTAAGTTTATACAAAAAGAAATATATTTTTTCTTTCCTTTGTAACTTAACTTATATAATCTTCTTCTTGTTTAAACCTTAACCCAGATTGTAATCTTAATGTGCATCATGGCTGCAAGGAGAAAGTGCCACCGCTATGTGGTTCCGATATAAGTGAAATAAGAGGAAAATTGTTGTTGTATGTAGAACTCAAGGGAAGTACTTTAAAGGTGGAAAGTAAGTGCTGGCAAACATTTCAAATCAATTATATTTATTTTAAATCAATAATTATTAAAAACATTAGTTAAGGAAGCTTCCAATTTAATACCCATGGATACTAATGGTCTCAGTGATCCCTATATAGCCTTGCAGCTTCATCCTGATCGCAGTGGCAAGACTAAAAAGAAGACCAAAACCATTCAGAAGAATTTAAATCCAGTTTTTAATGAAACTTTTACGTTGTAAGTAGAACTAGTTTCAAAAGTCTCCTAAACAAAAGACATCAATCATTTTTTGCAAATAACTTGCAGTGACATAACACCACCCGATCGTGAAAAACGTTTACTTGTGGAAGTTTGGGATTGGGATCGTACTTCTCGTAACGATTTTATGGGCTCATTTTCATTCAGTTTAGATGAGATTCAAAAGGTAAACAATTTTGTTTAATACTTATAACAAATACTAATAATACATTTTAAATAAACATTTAAGGAACCCATAGATGGATGGTATAAATTCTTGTCCCAGGTTGAGGGTGAACATTATAATATACCCTGCAGTGATCCTGTAAATGATATTGCACGTCTAAGAGATGAAGTTCGGGTAAGAAAATATGTCAGAAATTTCAGCAAAAAAGATATAAAACCGGATATAAAATTTAAAATTTGTACTTAAATTTAATCAAATTTAGTGGCTATTTAAAATACCCCTATTAAGAACTCTTATATATCTTTGAATTTTGTTTTTATACATATGTTAAATCCCAAAATAGGTGTTTTTAATTAAAAAAATGTAATTTTAATTTTTAGCGCGATAAGCCCAACAATGCGCGTCGCATGGACAACAAGGATATGCCACATAATATGAGCAAACGCGATATGATCAGAGCAGCTGATTTCAATTTTATCAAAGTCTTGGGCAAGGGTTCATATGGCAAAATATTATTGGCTGAACGTCGTGGTACTGATGAGCTGTATGCTGTCAAAGTCCTACGGAAAGATGTCATCATACAGAGTGATGACATGGAATTACCTATGATAGAAAAGAGTATCTTGGCTTTGCCTGGGAAGTCACCATTTTTAGTATCGTTACACTCATGCTTTCAGACTATGGTGGGTAACAAGAGTTATTCGAGGGGGAAAATTACTAAAAACTGTTTCTTTCTACAGGATCGTTTGTTCTTTGTTATGGAATATTGCAAGGGTGGCGATTTGCTATATCACATGCAAAAATATGGTAGATTTAAGGAATCAGTGGCCTTGTAGGTTTTAGTTTTTATTCTCTGATTTTGCTTTTTATCTAAATTCAAGCATTTTTTAGATTTTATGCTGTTGAAGTGGCTTTAGCTTTGTTCTTTTTACATGAGCGTCGAATTATTTATCGTGATTTGAAATTGGACAATATTTTACTGGATATGGAGGGTCATGCCAAACTGGCCGATTTTGGTTTATCCAAGAACAATGTAAGCGAAAATGATACGACCAAAACTTTTTGCGGCACCAGTTCTTACATGGCACCAGAAGTAAGATTTCAAAAATGTCTGGCAACTTAGAAAAAAAAGTAAATATTTTTTAACTTTAATTCGTAGATTATTGCATTGGAGCCATACGGTCATACTGTGGACTGGTGGGCCTATGGTGTTTTCTTGTATGAAATGATGGCCGGTCAACAGCCATTTGAGGGTGATGACGACAATACCATCTTTAAGAATGCCAAAGAGAAAAAGGCAGTCTTTCCCAAACATTTTACTCAAGAATCAATGGATATTATAACAAGCGTAAGTATAGAACAGATGTCTTTATTTAAAGGAAGAAATTAGTTTTCACATAAATTCTCGTTTAGTTTTTGGCCAAAAAACCCAACAACCGCTTAGGGGCTGGCCGATTTGCTCGCAACGAAATACAAACTCATCCCTTTTATCAGGGAGTTGACTGGGAGGCAGCTGAAGCCAGGGACTGGATTGATCCTCCCATAGTGCCTCATATCGTAAGTTTTTTAATTGAAAACTCTAAGCTCCATCTAATTAAATTATTAATTAAATATTTTAATGCATTTGCCAGAAACATCGCAAAGACATTGGCAATTTTGATCAAACTTTTACCAAAGAGAAGACAGATCTAACACCTACCGACAAGTTATTCATGATGAATTTGGATCAAAATGATTTTATTGGCTTCTCCTACATGAATCCAGAATTTATAACAATGATTTAAAAGAAAAGAAAATACATACATATGTATGTATGCAGATTAAATTTATTTGTATGATTTTTAGTTCTGAAAAATTATATTTGAAATATTTATACTTAAAGAAAATTACTTTCAAGCTAAAACATACAAATTAAAGAATTGTGTAAAATTTATAAATAAAAATGGTTGGCAAATATTTAAACAAAAATTGTGTTAGAAAGTCTGCACCAAAATAATTGTTCATAGAAAAAATCTACGATTTAAAAAAGTTTTTACTTTTAGAAAAATTTATTAGTAATTCTGTAGTTTTAAAAAAAAATTTTTTTTTGTGTTAAAAAAAATTAAACTTAAAAACTCTAACAGCCGTATTTATAACAAAAACTTAGCATGGAGTTAGCATAAGTGCCATTTTTAACGTATTTTTTATCCACTTTGCCAAAGCCATGTTAACTTAAAATCAAACTCTTATTATTAGCTGCTAGATATTCATTATAAATAAACTGTTTGCCAACACTCTGCTTAGCCTAATCGGCTTGCAAATGAGCAGAAAGTTGTGTGCGATGTATACATAGTTTATAATTTTTCGTTCTAGATACGGCCGTAAGTTATTAAAAACTTATACAATGGCTACTACATAATAACTCTTTTTGCCATTATTTAACTTTATTTAAACTTTTTAAGTCTTATAAAATATTACTATATTACGCCACTGCCTACAAGTATAAAGATAATAAAAAAGCTAAAGATATTATATATGGATAAAAGAGTGGCTTAAAAGAAAAATATTTTTTTAATTTTATGCATCTTTTTTAAAAATCCATAGTGACATCTATCTCATCAATCAATCATGTAAATATAAACATCAAACAAGGGCGTCTTGCAAGCGAAAAGTTTGTTTATTTTCTTAAAGTAGTGACTAAAAAGTCACTATCTTTTATCCACTTTATGATGTTTAGTCTTTACTCTAAAATTTTACCAAAACAATTTACTTTACGAACAAATTATGATCCAAAACATAAACAAGAGCTTTACAACATTCAATATAATATTAACTATTACCCTTACAATGCGGAGTGCATTTATGTGTTCTTTCAAGTGAAGCGAAGACATCCCTTTTTATATCTTAAGTATGTTATTTTGTGTTTTATTCCTGCTGTTATTATACCCTTCACACACACACATGTGGTAAGGGAATATATAGGTTTGTCATTCCGTTTGTAATTTATTCAATATTCATTTGCGACCCTATAAAGTATATATATTCGGGATCCTTATAGATAGAAAAGTCGATTTATCCATGTCCGTCTGTCCGTCTATCCTTCTGTCCGTCCAGCCAGGGTTGTATGTGGTATTAAACTTTTGGAAATGCTTTCGAGAAAATCGGTATTGAAAACTGGCAAGATCCATCAATAACCGGCTGACATATAAGCAAAAAAAGACGACTGCCTCGTCTCTTTTTAAGTTTTTTTTTTGTTTTTTTTTAACACAAAACAATTATTACAGGCTAATTCAAATATGGCTGGTGAACAAAATATTTGCAGCCTTGACACTGCATAGATTTATTACAGGCGAATCTATATAAGTATTAATTAATTTTTTTTCAACCTTAAGATAGACTACAGATATATTTGAAAAAAATATATTCGCCACCCATGGTGAAGGGTATATAAGATTTGTCCCAGACAAATATAGCGCTCTTACTTGTTTTTCTTATAAATTTTTCAAAAAATCCATAATAAATAAATTTATAATAAAACATAAAAAAGTTGAAAGTTTTTTGAAAAGGTTGGAAAATGACACATTTTATTTGAAAAGACAAAAAATATTATTAGGACAAAATAAGCTGATATATCTGCTGTGTTGACGTACATAAAAATATTATTAATTATAAAATTGTTTAAAATATTTCTGTTTTATTTATATATTTATTTGGCAAATTTCAAAACGATATATTTTAATTAAGCTCTTCCAGCATTTTAGGATATTTTTTTTAATATAAGGTTTTTAAAAAGTTGGCATCACATAAAGTTGTTGGAATTTTAAATGTCTTTACTAAAGTGTTTTAGTATAGACACTTGAAAGCCATTGGAGAAAAACATAAACATACATACACACATATATCGTTTGCATAACATCATTGAATTTTGAAGACTTTAGTGAAAGCTTTTGCACAACAACAAGTATTAAACGTTCAAAAAAACGTTTACAACCAATTCCAGAGGTGAAAGCTTTTTCCGTTTACTGTTACTTTTTATATTTAATGGTTAAATAAAGGCATTGCCAATCAATATTTCTGTTAGCAAAATGTGTCTTTGGTAAAAGGGAAAGTCTTTTTAAGCTTTAAGGGGCATTGAAAGTTTTAATTATAAATATAAGAAAATATTTAATGTGATTAAAGTTGTTTATTAAGGAAATTAAAAAAAGACGATAACCTGTTTTAATTATGTCAGGTGATTAACTGATAATAAAAAAATAATTAAAATATGAATTTAAAACGCCATTTGAAAGGAAAGCATTTAAGTTTCAAAGGTAAAATGTTAAAGAAGAATCTTCAGAATCTTCGAAGAATTTGTGCAGATTTTAATAAACTGTATGACCAGATTGACTTCTCTGATAATGTCGATGAATCTAGAAGAAAACTGATAGAGTATCTCAACTCAGATCTGGCTACTTGAGACTTTTTGTAGTATTTTTGTTTATATAATTGTATTGTTATTGATATTTTGATAATGCTTAGCTGAAATTTATATGTAGCTAATTTAAATAAGTAAATAAATAATAAATACATTTAAAGCTATTTGTTAGATATTTTTTTCTACTATAGTAATATGAATGAATGTCTACACAGAAAAAAAGACGATATTTGTAAGTTGATTTTTAATAGTCAAGTCAACAAAATTGTTTGCATATTAACAACACAAATTGTTATATTTAAAAAAATTTTTAACAACAGCAGTTATTATATTAACAATACAAATTGTTATGCATTAGAAATTTTTTCTAAATAAAACAGCAGATGATTTTTGTTAGATGTTTTTTTTTACTATAGGTTTTAAAAAAGGCATCATTATTAAGTTTCTGCATAATCTTGACGTAGACTCCCTAGAGAAAAAAAATTTTTTTAACAAGTATTTTCTGTTTTTTTTGCTTAATAAATTCTTACTAATAGACTTTTTACAATTTTATCTTCATTTTCAATATTATTATTCATTCCACAAAATAAAGCTGATAAACTTTAAGTGTTAAGATAGATTTTGGTTAAATTTTTTAAAAGACTTCTGAATATTTTTTTTTAAGTTCTGTACGATTAAAAATATTTTTTTAAATTGTAGGTGCAATTTTGAATTAAATAAACGTTTGTAAAAAATTATCTGTTTTTAAGACAAGTGTTAATTATAATTTTTTTTCTTTAATTCTATTTAAATTTTTCCTTTGCCATATTCGAAGGACCCTCTTCTTAGTTTCTTTATGGTACCATTGCGACACAATATGATTTTATATTCTATAGAACAAATTTATTTTTAAATTAGATTTTCAGAAAATATAAACCGAATTATTATAGAGATTTCTTTCCACAAAATTTATGATTTTTTCTTTAAACATTTTTAGTATTTTCTTTGTTTTGTAATTTGTAGCTTGTTTTATTTATGGTTTTGTTTCAACTACATATATTTAATTTTATGTTTTTATTTTTTCGCTTTTTGCAAAAATCGAATTATGCTGGCACTACACACACACACACTTTCAGGTTTTTTCAAACAAAAGATTTATTTGTGTCTTAAAATCCTCTTAAGGATTTTCGGTTGATGGCACTTCCCTACAAATATATTGTTGGTGTAGTTTGCTAATCGTACTGTTATTGACAAAACAAAAATTAAGGAATTTATTACATTCTAAAACAATAATTCGTAAGTATTTTTTGAATGCTTTTATGTCATTTAAAATACTTTTTCTATTCCTAATAAAAGCAAACAGCTTTTAAAGGAATATTTAGTTAACGCCTAGTTTTTCGACTAGACGTTAGTCCAGAATGATGCCTTAAGTTTAAGCCGTTGATTTTGATCTTGTCTTTAGTCCAGTGCATATTGTAATCTTAAAACAAACTGTTACTACGATTTGTTTTCTTTATAATAAATTAAAAAAACATTTGCATTAAAATTTATTTAAAAAAAATTGAATGAATAGTTTTTATTCGATTTGGTGTAATTTACAAAAACTTCATCAAATGTTCCTTACTCCAATTGCAAGAAGCCAAAAGTCTTTAATTCTCTTAACTCTTTGCCATTATAAGTATCTTTATGCAGTCGTCCTTTTATGTCTTTTGATATTCATTTATATTTTAATCGATTTTGTTAAACTTGTAAATGAAATTTTATGTCTTCCGATTAATATAAAATAAAGAAAAGCGATAAATTTCACACCGCCAAAAGTCTAGACATTTATTCTGCCATTAGTGCTGTGTTTGTGTAAAAGATATTGAAATTAATAACAAAAATAATGATTTTCTTCAAAAATAGCTGGGGTTTAGATCATTAAGCAGAATAATTTATATTAAAAACATTTAAAAATAATTATTTAAAACTTAATCGACTATATTGGTTGTATAGAAAATAAAATATTTTAACTAAAATTGAAAAACTATTAAAAAAGTTTTTCGAAAATAAACAAAAAAAGTTTAAAATTTTAAAGATTAAAAACCTAAGAATAAATTAAAATAGGCAGCGTAAAAGAAAAGAAAAAAACATTAATACTAAAATAATTGTTTAAAGCAAATATCCAAAAGAGAAAATAAACAGACCTTAGACTAGATTATTCTAGGCAGAATCATATATCGAATTAAAGACTTGAATTAAAATTTTACTATAATTTTAAAAAATTCTATTACAAGTTCCGTTTAAAGCCACTTCTATGAAAGAAAATTATTAATTAAATGAAAGTAGCTCGTGCAGGTTTTTTCTTTTAAATCATCTTTATCATTTCTTCTTTTGTTTTTTAATTAAGATTTATGTAGAAAAAAGCTAAGAAAACAACTTGGTCTTTCGCACTAAGAAAATTTTTGCTTGAAAAACTCTAAGATTTTTTGACATTTGTTGCTTTCAATGTGAAACTTTATTGTAGGAAGTGCGTTTGCAAAGGGTGTCTCAAAAATTGATATCAGATTTAAATTAAAAAGGAATATTCAATATAAAAACACACAGACATAGCTTAAAGATGGAATTGTACCTGATATAAGTGACCCCTTAGGCTTTGCTAGCATGAATGCATTTTCTCATTGAGTTCTTTTTATCATAAATGGAGCATAATTTTTAATTATGTAAAATTTAATACAACTAATAAGTTATTATACGGGCTTATCTTGTTGTATGATTTATAGTAGTAGTATTAATGAAAAACCTTTTGTCGTCATATTACAATATCAAACACCAGTAGCAGTCTCTGTTAGTTCAGCATTGTTTTTGAAGACACCTTAAAATAAAAAAATTAAATAATATTTAAAAAATCAAATGCGGGTTTCCTCTATCCTAAAGGTGAATATGTCCTTTATCGCTTAATATGACAACAACCTGTTGATGCTGAAAAGTCCTTCTAGTGATATTTTACTGTTGTTCAAAGTTACAAATCTTTAGTTCCTTTATCAACTAAAAAGATCTACATTAAGCAATCTTTATGGAAAAGATGTTTTTGAGACACTCGTTATTTGTTTGTACACATATTGCCATATCCATTATGGGTTATTTGGTTGACGTTTACGTTTCCGTGCCCAGAATTTTTACTGTCTTCTTCACTTAATGTTTGCTGGAAGTTTGTTCTTGTTATTTTTGAGAAAAATGTCTTAACGAAAGGAAGCGTAAAATTGTTGCAAACAAATAGTAATAAAAGTGCACTTTAATAACCTCGAAACTTATTGTTAGAGGTGAAAAAAAAGATAAATCGGAAGAACAAATTGTCATTAAAAATGTAATTAAGGATATTAAGGGTGACCGATGCAGGCAGTTTGACCTTGCTTTTATGATTTTTTATTATTTTAAAGGTTGTTAAAAGCAAAATAACTAATGTTTTACCATAAATCTAATATCTAAATTTATATATCAAAAGTCAAGGTTGACAACATGTATTATTACTTTTTTTTCATATATAATGATGCTACATAAATTCCGTATCAGTTTGAAAAATTATCAGTTTTATTCTGTCGATTGTTTAAGAATTATTTGTCATATAAATTCATATATTCACTGCCTCTAAAATATTTTATGAAAACAATAAAAAAGTAACATTTAATAAAGTCTGTGTTTATTTTTACACCAAGGTTAGGTTGGGTTAGTTCGACAGAAGGAGCCTGGAGGTGTCTTATGTCCCTTAGGACATACACCTAAGCCCGTGATCGGCTTGTTGTGCGCTTCTTGGTAGTGGGGAAAAAGAAAAAAAATGAAAAAGAGATTGAGAGAATCGCACTGTTCACAGGAACTCAGTCATTCAGACAAACTTCCTTTGTGCTACCTACCCTACACCTCTTAGGTGAGCCACGTCCGGTATAGTGTCCGACGCAAAACATTGGGCCCTTGCATCCACACATTTTTACACCAAACAAATCAAATTGATAACTTTAGGGCAAAATCATTTTAAAACATGGTCATTAAAATGAGTTTCGATTTAAATGAGAATGCAAAAAAATAAGAAAAAAAGTTGCAGTTGATCAACCCCGACCACATCAAAGTTAATAACATAAAATAAACTTATATAGACGGACGAAGGGTCATTGCTTATACAACACAACAAGTGAAACTGAGCCTATTCGTATAGTATATAATTTTGAGGATAAAAAATATCGGAATAAAAGCAAAACAAAATTAAATAAAATTAAAATTTTAATTTCCTAATTGTATAAAAGAAAAGCTAAAAAATGTTTTTTCTTTTGGCGTTTAACTTGAAAATAATTAAATATTAAGCAAATCTCAGTGATGTAAAGAAAAATCTTTTAAACCCGGTTCTTTAAAGCACTAGAGCGTATAACTAATTTCATTATCACTTACACGTCACATTACCATTTTGAAATAGAAGTTTTTTAAACAAAAAAATTTTAATTATTAATATTTTTTTAATTAACGAATCTGTCGAATATTTTGTATAAATTATCTGTGTGTATTACTTTTCTTTTAACGTTTATCTAGAATTAAATTTTAAATGTAGAAAAACTCATTGAAGTATAAGGAAATCCTTTAAAACAAAGCCATTCCAAAGCACTAGTGCGTATAATTAATTTCATTATCACTTATACGCCACAGAAAAAACAACAAGTTGTTATAAGCAATTTTCCTTCTTTTTTATTTTCTTTATGCTATTTTTTATCATTTGCAACATTTTTCTGTTTATGACTAGTTGTGAGATTTTGTATTGAAACAGTTTTGTGTCTATTAAATTTAATAACTTTAACAAAGTGTCACATTGTTTCAACAAAAGCAAAGACAGTATTTTGATAGGTCGTTATTTACATAAATGACTAGAAAAATACAGATTTTACTATAAAAAGAGACTAAAAACTTTAATATAGACTAGACTAAGGACTAGACTTTAGACAAAGTTACTGACAAGACAATAGACTAGAGTATACACAAGGATATAGGAATGGGCTTTATAAAAAAGAACTTTAATTATATTACAGACTGGGTTTAACTATAGGCTAGAAAAGAAACACAAATTAAACTAGACTTGGATATCGATATGTGAAAAATCTCTTTTACTTTATATACCGATTTCATTTTCCACAGTGTTAAAAAGATAATATCAAATGTAATTTCTGACACCACCCCTTAACACTTGCACGATACGTGAGTTTTGTATTTTTTCTTACTATTTTAGCTACAGAAAATAACTTGATTTTTTTCTACATTTTCATACAAGCAGCTATACATATAAATATTCTAAAGGTTTGTCTCAACACAAAAAAAAACTGATACATTTATCTAAACGCCTTCACTTTAACCTACATATACACATATCAATTTCTATATACTCTTCCCATCTCTGCTAACTAAACGTTTTTGCTATAGAAACCCATAAAGAATGTGACACAAAATATTCTGCAAGAAGATATTGAAATAAAATCAAATCAGCATCATAAAAACTCATATAAAAAAATTTTATATCTACAATTGTAAAACAAAATATTTATTCACATACATACATATATCCATACATATGTAAGTGTAATACGTGAAAAGAAAGAAACACAAAAATGAAAGAAGAAGAAAAACACAAATAAATTTATTATGTATGCAGGAATATAAATTTATTTATAAATCAATAAATTGACGATTGATAAGAATTAATTTATTCTGTGTGCTTATGCGGCGCTACATGGCATAAAAGAGTAACTTTAATTTAAATAGGATGTTCTTGTATAACAGCATTCTTAAACAGTTTTATTTTATGCTGCGCACTTTTATCGAAACTGTTGAAGAATGTTAAGCTTAACAACAACATTAGTCACATACAAGCCTAATTATATCACTCGTCTGAACTCAATTTCTTTGTGACAACGATAGAAACCAAAAAGAAAATTTTTCGTTTTATCTCTTTTCCTTAGATTCGATTAACTTTTAATTTAAATAAGATTTTCCATTTTTTAATTTAAGCTAATAAGGCCTATATTTTTTACAATAATAAATGTTGAACAAGTAACTTTGTTTATTAACTTTAATTGTTGTTACTCATATTCCTGAAGATGCTATCCGAAGGATAGCAAAATATTGAATAAAAAATAAAAACAAAAAAAGACCTCAAGCTTGTCTATTTATTTAAACATTTATTTAAACAAAAAGGTCGACAAAAAACTACTTAACAGTTTTTATTTTTTATTTTAAAATAATTTATCGTTTTTTTTTGGATCAATTTTATTTATTTTTTTTTTTTATTAATTTTTTTTTAAAGTTTTTTATTTATCTGATTTAAAAACAAAATAATTATAATTTCATTTTTAAAAAAATATTTAGCAGAATGTTTTAAAAATTCTTATAAATAGAACTTTCTGTGGCCCAATCTCAAACTTATCTTATCTAGTTCATGAATATTAGGATTTTCTTCCGCATGCCTGCTTGTCTTTATTTTATGGCATCTGGGGTAAATAAAACACACTAAAGTTTTTAACATTATGTCTATTATCATGACCAAATCTAAATGGATAACCTCTCTATTTTCTATGGTCTGTCATGTACTAAGTTAAGTAAACGTTTATCTTTTTTCTTATTATTATGGGGATCCCTGCCAATCAACGACAATTGTTATTGATTTGAGAATCCTTTTTTTCATATCTTCTCTGCCGTACTTGTCTCCAGTGATTTGGCTCGGTAACTTTTCGATACATGTATTGATTCCCATTGCTTTAGTAGTATATTTTCTAAATGGTTCATTTTAAAAACTTCATCATGTGAATGAATGTGTAACTAGACTTTCGTCTAAAGCCAAAGACGTGTTTGCAGAATTTTTGGGAGTAGATTGAGCACCATTTTTCATATTTCTAAAAGCAATCAGATTCATCCAAAAGCATGAAAGTTGGGTGCCACACAAAATATGACTTCGCATGTTTGCGCTCAAAACAGGATCAATTATTATAACGCAAAGGTCAAAAATTGTTTGTGAAGCCAAGCTCACCAAGACCAGCGCCACTAAAGCCGAATACTCTTGGCGCCAAGGATATGTTCTGCATTTGGTGGCATCAAAATAACGAACGGAAATTCTTGCCTCATCTGCCGTATTCTTAGTCTAGACATTGCAAATTATGGCTAATTTTGATTTGATTCGATGCAAAATGATTTAGTTTGTATCAAAATTTGTTTGAATTCTTGCTGGCCTCAAAAAATGAAATCTAATTTTGTGATGAAATACAGAATTTTTTAAAGAGGTGGAAAATATAGTAACTGCCAATAGACAACAACAAATGCGTACACCCAATATTTAATATAACCTTTGACATCTTTGTCGAAATTGTGACATTATATATTTTTGACAGATGCACTTCTAATTGGTTTTAATCCTGCCTGCCATTTCTTTTTATCAAAATTGAAACTCAAATAACTAAACGCTTGGATTTCGTAGTTGGGTTGATTTACTGACACTTATAATCCTTTGCATTGAACCTTATTATTAGGACTTTGTATCATTAACACTTCCAAACGCTTTGTTTACAATATTTCAGCAAATATGTTACTACGTTGGCATATTTAAGTTGTAGCCTACATTTAGGACTTTTTTCAAACATTTCCCGTGCGTGCCACAGAGATGATATATGTCTTTTGCAACAATTTATTATATTTTGCGGATATGTGGGGTAAAACTTTACGCTTTTAAGCATATTGTGTAAATGTGTGTTAAGTCGTGATATAAAATTTTACGTGTTAAAACAAATTACTTTGACACGTTCTATTTTGCACGCGTCTCAAATTTCTCATATGTGAGTGTGGGGGGTGTGTATATGTGTTAAATCAACTTGATAATAATCATACAAATAATCTAAAATTTCTCACTTTCTTATTTGGATTTTGTACTCATTGATTATTAATGTGAGTGTCATAGTTATTAGTTGTGATTAAATCCTAACAAACAAATAACACTTTGAGGTATCTCTGTTGGTGGTTTTAAGATAAAAAGCTTTTGATGCGGTTTTATTGTAAAACTACTGCATAAAACAGTGAAAATATCCAAACATTTTTTCTAAAATTCATAGTACAATTAAATAAGTTTAAAGAAAACTTTTAAAAATATTCATACATTTGGTGAAAATTGCAGTTTATAAAGTAATTTCCGTCGTAGATATTTATTTATATATTAAAATATTACATAAAGTATTTTGTATTTGATCTCTTTTAGTCCTGTAACTCTGCCTTCATAGAGCTTTGTTTTGCGGCAATACAAAAATTTACATACACAAAACAGATGCCCATAAGGAAAACTTAAGAAACTTAAGCACAAACGCAAAAGGAACAAAAGATCAAAATTTACATGTCAACATATCATTGTGGGTGTAATCTTTAGGGATAATTTAACTCTTTTAGACTAAGGGATATCTTTACTTAATATGCTTTGTTTAATAAAACCTTTTTTTTTAAGTTTAAAATATAAAAAGTAAGGAGAAATCCTCTGCGAAACTTTTTTAGTTAAAACCTTTAATTTACTATATTTCAATATTTAGTAAATTTTTTTTTGCTTTATTTTTTTATTTTGTCAGGTTTTTTGAACATATTTTTAAATTAGATGTGACGTACACGTTAGAAATACTTGAAGAGGCTACCTGCACATACCTTTACACTGTCTCTTGCAATTAATATTAATTATACGTTAGATGTTTGCTTTATTGTGGCTAAGAATTAATCATAATTTGTTGTTGTATTTGTAGGCATTCTTCCAGTTGCGTGGGTGGTACGTTATGTGTAATTTTAAATTCATAACCACCCAGCATACATTAATATACATATTTAAAAGAGAATTATAAAATTTTTTTTCCTACTTATTTGATATAATGTATTCCCTAACGAGGTCCCTGCATTAAGCCGTATAAAAAAATTAAATGTTGAGTGCCTGCCCAAAAAACGTGCACAACTGGGTGACTATCGACAGGTATTAAGTCTAATTAAAATTAAAAAAAAGCTAAAATGGCTTCAAGATTTTCAAAGGAAGTATTAAATTTGAACGTATTTTAGCTTCAGCAAAAAAATTTTTTGCGTTTTGGTTGACTTAAAAAAGGTTTAATCTAGCTACATTGGCATCACTACTTCAATTTTTCATACAAACAAATATGATACATGTCATTAAAAATAGTTTTTGAGAAAAATAAAAATAAAAGCAACAATTGTTTTTGCCAAGTTTAAAAACAAAAACAAACAAAAAACCCATTTGATAAACAGAATTTCTCTTTCCCTCTCTCTTTTTCTCACCATTGCTACTATTTTCATACATTTTGTTTATTTCTGATTATATTAAGTCCCCTTAACTGTTTTAAAGTTTTTCACCAGTGCACTGCAGTGTTGCCGGCAATTGATTTTAAAAAACTCACAACAATAATTATTTTTTGTTTTGAATGTAAGAGAAAACTAATAACTTGTTTGGTACGACATGTAACCAAAAGTCGGTAAAGTAAAATTAAAAATATATTAAATTTGTTTTAATTAAATTTTCTTTTTCCGTATATTTTCCTTATTTAATATGAATTACAATAATTTTTTCTATCTTGTAATCTAAAATGGCTTGGATATTAGAATTTTGCAATAAAAAAGGTGATTAAAAAAAAGGTCACAGAATTGGGGGCTACATATCTAGAACATATGGTTTGTAATTTGTTTGCTATTGTGACCCTTTGTTTGCTATATTGACCTGGTGTCAATAGTTTTTTTAAAACAATAAAAACTGCTCAAAAATTATGTCACACAGCACTGCTTAACTTTAACTTTAACAGTATTTACTGTTAGTTGTATGAATTAAGAAGGCGGGAGGAGAAAAAAGAATTTATTTGTCTTTCAAACCAAAAACAAAACTCACCATAACGCTCCATTACCTATTCTGTACAGTTGACTGACACCACTGCACACGCACACACACACACACACATACACACTCTAACCCCCATGTAAAAAAGGAAAATATTTTGAAAGCTTTATTTCTTGTTTTAAAATGCAAACATCTGTAGTCAAGGGATTTGAAATATTAAGTAAAAGCTTTGTTTCTTGTTTACTGATGTTTTCTTGGGGAAAAGTTTTTTCAACAAAAAAAAATTAAAATCTAATAACTCAGAGAAAAGTATGCAGGAATATTTATTACTTTTAATATGTCAGGGAATTTAAAAAGTTCTTCAAATTAATTTTCTTGTTTTTCGAAACAAACTTAAAGTGTTTTTGAAAAAAAAAATGCAAAACAAAACAAGGATATTCAAAATTCATTATATGTAAAACAAAATAACAATGTAATAATGTTTTAAAGTGAGTTTTTTATTAATGAAATTGTTTAAGAAGAAGCAAAGTATGGAATAATATTTAAATTTACTCTAGATTATAAACAAAACCTAAGACTGCTGACTAGATATAGACTAAAAAAAAGACTTAAGTTTTGACAAGACTATTTAATTAATTGCAGACTATACTATAGACTATATTAAAAGTCGGACTATTAAAGAATTTTTTTGAAGATGCAAAATAAAAACTTTTTCCTAAGAAAGATTGCACATACGTGCTTTACTTGATTTAGGGCACTATTAGGTGAGGTTTAATGCTTTTTGGTATATTTCGTAGGATGTCACATTAAACTTCAACTTATATGTTACTTCTAAATTTTTTGTCCTTAAAATTCTTTTTTTAAAAATTTAGACGAACGAAGATTTGGAAGAAAAACATCTGAAAGTATCTTTTGTTTTTTCATTTCATTATTATTGTTGTTAAAACCACACTACCGAACACAACCACACTTCCCCACCCGTAATATGTTATCAAACTAAATGTTTCCCTTCCAAAATGTTACCGTGTCTAAATTTTGACTAAAAACGCATGTTTAAAATTCACTCTGTATAATGGTTTTATTTAAATACATGTTTCAATTACCATGTCCCTCAAAGTTATCTGTGAATATTTCAAAGCAGACCAACCTTTTTTTACATTTGACTGAAATAAATCTTTATTTTTTGCCTCGATCAAATTAAACTGCACCCAAAGAGAGCAAAATCCTGTTCATAAGGCAGGTGATCTAAACTTCATAATATTTTTTTGCTAAATATTTCCTTAATGCTATCAGGAATAAGCAACTTTTTATCTTTACTGGCAATACTGTAGGGCATGAAAAAGGTGAAATAAAAAATTTTTAAAGGTGTCATTCATTTCAGCGAAATTTAATATTACAAAATTATAATATTTCCATTTATTTTATTATTAATAATTAAGTTTTTAACTTGCTTAAAATTTGATCATAATAACATTGCCTGATATCCTGTTGTAGGCTTTAATTTAATAAAGGATTTTCATCAGCAACTTCAATTAATTGATATTTATTGTAATAAATTAGTTTGCAGAATAATTAATAAGAAGCTTTTGTGCCTCTGGCATAAATAGAAGGTTTTTCATTGTTATTTTAATGTTAATTGATAAATTGTATAAAAAGATTATAAATTTAGTTACAATATAAAAAAGTTTTAAGCAAATTTTTGGGTAAAAAGGTTTTTAAAAAATAGCCAATGCAGATTCCCTAAAGATAAAAGCAAACAAATTTTTTTATTGTAAAACTTTATTTTAATCAATTTAAGTTTACGAAAAATTTGCCCTAACGAATTTTCGAAATAAAACTACATGGCGTCTACACAATAAAATAATAATATAAAAAATCTCTTTTAAGGTAAGATCCCATTATCGTCGCAATGTACCGATTTTTGTAAAATTTCGTGCACCGATAATGTGAACGCAAAGAGTTTGAAAAAATGCGACAATCTGCGCCGAAATCGTGCTTCCTATGAGCAATCAAAATCTACCGCAATGTGTCGATTATGTGAACACTGTTGTGCACATTGTCAAGCGACCAAAATGTTAAAAATGCGCCGATTTTTATCGACCTTGTGCGCCGACCAAAGTCACCGATATGCGCCGATGAAG
>NDXZ01003846.1:7860-20354 GCA_003055125.1 Paykullia maculata | reverse complement strand
ATGCTACGTTCGACCATTATGCTGTGTAAGAGCTGTACAAATACTTAACCAGTTGTCTTAACAAGTTGAGTAACCTGCAGGCTAATTTCTTGTTCAAAGTAGTGTCTGGCTGAGTTTCCTCTTCTTTTTTCAATGTTTTGTCTCAAAACCAGCTAAATGCCATAATTACACGTGCATGTTTTGAAGCCTTTTTTTGTTTTTGTTTTTTTTGGCAAAAAAAAAGTTCTGTGTAAACGCCTTTGCGAAAGGCATTTGCCTTTATTTTTGCATTTTGAATCTGTTTTGACCTTATGATCATAAATGATTTTTTTGTTCCTGTATACAAACAGTAACATGTTTAGTGTTTATTTAATTAAAAATCAATTGAAACATATGTAAATACCGAAATGTATGTGTAAGTAGAAGGTCATTTCTTTTATATTTTACATTTTAAATTTGTTTCTATCTTGTTTAGTTTAGCAGATATAAGGTTACCGATTTTTCCCTTTTTTACCCCCTTCTCAGATAGATAGATCCATACAACGGATGAGGTACCCACACAGGACCTAATTAACCACGAGGGTGCTCCTAGGGAAATCAAGTTGCGTAGCCCTTTTAACCTTTACTATTTTTTAAAGTATACGTATGTATATAATAATAATTTAATATAAAATACATTAGCAAATGAATGTGGAACAACTCTTGATAGATCTTCAAACATTATTTCGTGTAACTTATTTGTTAATGTTGAAACCTTCTTCCAAAAATTACAAGTACTTTAATTTTTAAACACTCTTAATAATTCTATATCAGTTAAAGTTTCAAATTGTATGTATATTAATTCAAAATGTTCTTTTTCATTTGGAAACATTTTTACTAAAAATTGTGAATTTTCAAAATTTCATTGTCAAAGTCCACTTTTTTCTTAATGTTTCACAAAATTTTACATACAAGTTTCTAAAGTTTTTTTTTTAAATCCATGATAATTAATAATAATTAATAGAAAACATAAGTTGCCAAATAAAAATAATAAAATTATAAACTGGGAAAATTTTATAAATTGTACCAAATATGCCATTGGTGTACCATTTTACTTATTAAAACTCAATCGTACCAAAAATGGTACAATTGTACTAACTTTTGCATCCCTGGATTATATTAATATATTATAGATTAGCGCCTTAACGGCTCTTTTTGTATGTTGGCGACTGTTTAGATTAACTTTCAAAAAAGTTAAAATATATAAATTCAAAAATAAATTTTACATCGAACTCAGTATATTTGTCATAACTTTTGGAAACGAATAAACTAAATATATAGAAGTCAAATTTAATTTAAGATCATGTTAATCTCGTATGATTTATACAGTCATGCCAATTGCAAGTTTACAAATATTTCCGCTTTAAAACAACTTATACTTAAAAAGTGCAAATATACAGAATAATTTTATTTTTCATTGTTTATAAATCTATTTTTGTTTAATGTCTATCATTTATTTTGCGGCAGTCAGTTTGTTTGTCCGTTCGTCCGTTCGTCCGTCTGTCTATAATTTGAAATGCAAAACTTTTAAGGTAAACTTGCTGCAATTGCAATTGATTTTTTTTTTTTTTTTTTGCCTAGATTTAAGTGTGTTTTTTTTTCATTTTATTTCACTCTACTACATATTTATTATGTCTAGTTCAAGTTTAAAGATTTTTTTTTTGTGTGCTGCAACTAGATTTATTCATAAAAAGTTTAGAAAAAAAAAACACACGATCAACATTACAAAAAATAATTGATTTTTCTGCTGAGTGACTAAGTTAGAGCAATTAAACTGTTACTTACTTGTTAAGTAAAAAAAAAAATATGTGCCAGAGCAGTCATTATACAGTTAATACGTACAAAGTCAGTAATTAATTTGAAACAAAAAAACTTTATACACAAATAACAAAGTCAACGTCCTTACTGCTGTTTTTTATTTCAGTTATCTGATCGGTTTTTATTTCTTTAGTTTTTTTCATCGATATTTAATTATTTATTTCAATTTATAATTTAAATATGTTGCAAATAAAAATATTGCTTTTTTACATAACATTTCGAGAAACAGCTAAATTTTATTAGAAGTAGGTAAAGTTAACATGTTTGAGATATAGGCTTTCAATTTCTAATACATACTTGATTCTTAACCTCGCATAAAATGGGTAAACAGATGTATTTATACCCTACACAACCATAGATAGAAAAAGTATAATGCACTTGGTAAAGACATTAGGAAAAAGTTACACTTCTAGCTCTAGGCAAGGCATTATATTTTAGTTTACACCTGTGAATCTGCAAAAACACTAATCAACACCAGATGGTCATTGTTTTTACACATATTTCTTCAATCTCCAACTTTTTCCATTATCGCAATTTTATATGGTATTTTGTAAAACTTTGTAAACTTTTTTGAAATTCAATTATTAGTTTTCTATTCTGCGTGTAAAAGTAAATAAAAGCAGTTACTTACCCAGCAAAAACTTTTTAAATTTGGGTAATAGGTAGTACTTATTTCTTACGTGAGATAGTAATGAGGGATCGTCATTATTTCGTAACATAGAAAAATTCCTTACTGGTAATGACCTGCATAACAACTTATTTTTTTGGTTACTTTTTGTTAAAAACAGAATGGGTTGCTTAAAGGGTACCTAAAGCAACCTATTTAATGAAAATATTAATTTTTTACCATTTAAGGTATAAAATATTGAAAGCCGATATCGATTTTTTACATTTTAGTTAACAAAAACTCAGGTTTTATTTTAATTTTTTTTTTAAAACCACTTTTTGTTAGAAATCTGGTACACAAATTTGGGGAATATAACAGGTTCTAGAGTACTGGACCTAATAAAAAAATTAACTCTAAACTTGTTTGAACTGAATATCACCACTGCTTATAAAACGCCATTTAAGTTAAAGTATTAGCACAAAGTAGTTAAGTCGGTGGCATGGTTCGAATCACGGCAGTGAAAAAAATCAAAGAAAGGTCAGCATCATACAGACGGTTTAGCAGCGCCACCTACATAGGGATAATATGGCAAAATAATAAAAATGTTCGTTCAGCGATTTTCACACACGACTTAGCAAACAAACAAATTCCGATCTAACCTAAATTAGAGGGAGGGCACCATGAAAAATTTTTTGCATTGAAAACAACAACACGAAAGTTTGGGGCCATTTTTCCTATTTTTGGGGCTATTTTTGATTTTTGGGCCATTTTTCATTTTGAAATTTTTTTGATAGGTACACTATGGAAAATTGAAAAATGAAAAATGGTCCCAAAGTTGACAAATGAAAAATAGCCCTAAAAAACAGGAAAAATTGCCCCAACATTTTTTTTTATGAATTTGCAAGGAAAGGAAAAATGGCCCCAAAAAATTCTTAAAATATTGGCAAAATAAAAAATGGTCCCCAAGTTGGAAAATGAAAATGGCCCCAATTTTTTACAGTGAAAAAAAACAACACGAAAATTTGGGGCAATTTTTCCTGTTTTTTGGAATAAGTTTTTCTGTTTTTAGGGAAATTTTTTCTATTTTGAATATTTTGGAATCAACTAAAATCCTTAAAATCCTTGGGCCTTTTTTTATTTTTTAAAAACATTAAAAATGGTTAACTGAAAAGTGTTTATGAAAAAGAGATATTACTAGTATGAAATAATTTCCCAAAGAAAGCTGTAAAGGTTTCGCTTAAAAAGGTGCTGTAGACAGCCGGCCCTCGGCCTGGCGCAGAAAAAGTAAACTCTGTTGGATTTGAATCGCCGGCTTCGCTATATCCTTCGGTCGGTGTTGGAAAGCCATTAGAATTAAAAGTCCCTGTGCCCGGCCGAAGGCTATAGCGAAGCCGGCGATTTGAATCCACCAGAGCTTATTTTTCGTGCGCCAGGCCGAAGGCTGGCTGTCTAAAGCACTTTTTTAAGCGAAACCTTAAGTCATTAAATTATCTAAATGAAATGCTGTAAACATTTATTTGAGTATTTATTTAAATTAAATTAAGCAGAAAAATATAATCTTTTGAGAATTAATTACTAATAAAAAATAAACAGTAAAACGGCGCAAGTTAAAATTAAATTTACATAAGGAAACAAAAAATATTATCTTAATGCGACTGTTTGTAAGTAAACGATTCTCAAAGTCATATAGTATTCACATAAAATCCGGACGCATTAAAGTTTTGCTATTTATGAAAAAAAAAATCATAATTTAAAAGCACAAACTTATACTCAAAAAATAAAATTGGAGCAAAAATGTAAGAATAAAAAAGGCAGTCAGACTTTGTCTTTTAATTGTGGTTACGTGGTAATCATTTTTGGCATTCTCTTCTGTATGCTTAAAAGTTTAATTTTCTTAAAGTAAAAGAGATCCACCTCAAAGAAGAAAAATAAAATAAATGTCTTTAGTTTATTTAAAAATAATTTTAAATATCTGATTCATTTTTGTTTATTATTTTCACGAACAACCTACATCTGATTAAATTTACTTTCATTAAAAAAACTAATGACACATTAAAAAAAACGTTTACCCAGTAAACAGGAGGATATAATCTTAAATTAAATGCCAAATCAAATGCCAAACGTTAAGAATTGGTTTGATAAGAAGCACATTTGCAAAAGAGAGAAGTAGACTCGAAATTCCAAAAAAAAACTTTTATCATCAAATAATTTGCAAACATTACCTTAAAATGTATTTAAAATGTTCATTCAAAAATTATTAAATAATATTTTCATATGTACATACATACATAAGTTAAATTTATTTATATATATGTATATGTATGCATATTTTTTTAAGTTTTATCTTTGATAAATAAATGGGATATAAAATTAAAAAACTGGATTTTCAATCGTTTTTATTTTTTCAAACATTTAAATTAAAATTAAGAATTTTTTAAAGTTTTAAAGTTATTTTGCGATTTAAAATTAATTTGAAGATATGTCATTTGTCAAACCTTTTTTTTTCTTATTGAATTTAAACTTTTAAACAAGTTTCGAAAAACAAATGCTTAATTTTGTGTTTGCTGGGTAAAATTATTTTACAAAAGTTTTACTCTTTTAAAGAAAACAAAATCAAGTTTATTTTATTGTTGCTGCCTTGTTGTTGTTATAGTTTTTAGTGCATTTAAGAGAAATAAAATTTAAAAAAATATTTGCTAAAAGCGCCGGCCGGTAAAAAATTGAAAAAAAACCTGTTTCTTTTTCAGATGTGAAGGTTTTATTTTTTTATATATGTATGTATTTTGGCTGGCGTTTGTTTTTCAACGTAAATTTCACAGGTTTTTTTCTTTTATTTTTTCAGGGGCAATCGATATTTGTTGAAAGAAATGTGTAGGACTGGTTTGTTGATGTCTGATGATGTTGAAAAAAATAGAGATGTTCAAGCATTAAGGTTTTTTAGTTGTGGTTTTTTAACTTTACACTTTTATAACGATCGTCGAAGAGACAGCCCGCCATATGAGTGAATGCAAGTGAGTGGGATAGTTGTTGTATGAGCAGGGGGGAGTATGTGACGTGATCAGTTTTTTAAAAGATTTAAATTTGTTTTTTTTTTGCTAAAAAAGCAATATCGTGACTAAATAAGTTTAAACAAAACAAACTTTTAGACATCGATAAAGAGTTTTTTAAGACTTTTTGTATTCAACTATTGTTGCTGCTATAGTTAATGATCATTTAATAAAGAGAAATTACTTTTTAAAAGGTGTTCATTATTGTTGTCTTTTTTAATTAAATTTGTTTTTTGCAAGTGCTTACGTACAGTTAAGTGCAATTTTTGATTGTCATTATCATAAAAATAAAAAAAGAAACCGAAAAATTTAATTACCTTTTTTAAGACATAAACACTTTGATTGTCCTAGTGTTAGATAGAGTTTAAAACTGTAAAAAAAGAGAAAAATATAAAATGATACCAATTAAACGTTTTTCATAAAAAAATATAATCAAAGAAACGAAAATTAAATTAATGAAAAAAGAATTAAATACTGTTTTAAATAGATAACATTTTTAAGATTTTTGAAACTCAAATAATAATAAAAAGCTGTGGCATTAAAATAAATTATTTTTTAAAATAAAGCAAATTGCATGAGCTTTAATTACACTTGCTGTAGTCTAAAGTCTAGACTATAGTCTTTATTTAATTGAGGTGCTAAATCTTCTCACGATTTAAATTATTGTAAATTTTTTTTGTGGCATTCGTCAAGAAGTTTTAAGTCACCAATAGATTTGTTATCAAAAATCTGGGGCCAATGTTAACTTGAAAGTCGTAATTTAAAAATGCTTATGTACATGCATATACATATATACATTAAAGTTATTTGTTTTATATGAGTTTGTCATTCCGTTTGTAATTTCTACAATATTCATTTGCGACCCCATAAAGTATATATATTCTGAATCCTTATCTTAATCCCGTCTGTTGAAATCAACTTTTCTCCATAAATCATCATAATCCGACAATTAAAAACAATTTTTTTTTTTACACAAAAATTATTATATTTGTGTGTAAGACTTGCCTTGTAAGAAATTAAAAAAAAATTTTCAAAATACATATAAGCAAAAAAAAAATTTTTTTCCGTAATTACACGCAGTGAATGGTATATAAGATTTGGCACAGCCAAATATAGCGCTCTTACTTGTTTTTAATTTTTATTGACAAATATTGTTAACAAGTTATGAATAATTACACCAGCTCACATCTAAAATAATTTCGGGCGTAATAGGATGTCCCTTTTTCTTCTTCCAAATCTACACGAACTTCGTTTCCTAAATCTTGGCATGTTAAATAATTTCCTAAAATGCCAAGAACAAATTAAAGTTTGTACTCTTTTTATTCATCATGAGCAGTCATGAGCAATGAGTGATTGAGGTGGCAGTTTATCTTCTAACAGACCCACCTAAATAAAGGCTGGGGCACATATAATCCATAGTACGTTAGTCGTCGTCGTTTTTAACTGACATTAACGTGCCAACTGAAAAAGCTAACACAATAAATACTTTGTAAACGGATATTAAATCAGCTGTTTTTGAGACGCTTGTTTTTGTTTTGCCACACATAACACAAAAAGCTAAAGTAAAAAGTCAGCTGATAGTTGTCAAAATTTTACAGTACGTTAAAATTTTAAAGTTGCCCAACTTTAGTACTTTGTCTTGACGGTGACGTACCGAATGGGACAAAGTTAATAAAAAAAACATGTATTTCAACTTAGCTGTCAGTTGAAAATGACGACGAATAACGTATGACGAATTATATGTGCTCCAACCTTAAGAGCGTTTAGCGTTGCGTTGACTGGCACCTATTGTTAATGCTGAAGAGCGTTAAAGTTGTGCGTTGTGTTGTGTTAAACAAAACATAACTAAAAATAAATGAAATAGTGAGGAATCACTAGATTTAAAGTAAAAATAGCTAAAATGGCATTTCTTTTACACAATAACAAAAACATCCAACTTCACTTCCTAACGCGCTGTTAATATCGGATTTTCCAATTGCCGCGCTTTTCGGTTTGCTTTATACAATCTGTATGGGCATGAAAATTGTTGATAGATAGACAGCGCTAAGCGCGCTAATTTAGGTTTGGCTGTAATGTTGATGTTCGAGCAGTTTCCTTATGACTTAATTGAGCCTGAAAGTTCAGCTATAATTTTGGGCGCACGGCCTCTACTTATGTTCTCTTCAGTGATAGATTACAGCGTTATTGAAAAAGTTTAATGACAACTTTAAAAAAAGTGTGCTTCTAATAGATTTTTTCAAAATAGGTGCTTTATTAAGTTAAGAAGATGTTGTTACTCTAAATGAAGGTATTCTTTAAATTTTTCTCACAAAGTTCATATTAAGCATGAACCTACCAAGGATAGGTGAGTGTTAAAAATAAGTCTGTCACATATAGTAATTCGATAAATAAATATTTCCACTTCTACAATGATATTAATATAATATTGTTTTCTTAAACCATTTAAAATACTGCTCCTCTTATGTGATTTTACGCCATAAATATATTTGGCGCCTTTTTGCCTAATATCTGTCTATATTATACTATAAGTTCCCTATCTACATATATCTTTAATATTTTTTTTATTATGGACGTACATATGTGTTGAATCCTATTCCCATTTTAATAAATTATTTACCTACAACTCACATTGATCTATTGCTCTTTGTTGATACCCTAGAAGGCAACTTACATCCAAATTTTGAAAAATATTTGTTGAAACTATTTACTTCGTTTTTTTATTAATGACCACTGATGGGAACCTTTTTGTTATAGTTGTTGTATGTATTTGCCTTTAAAATTAATAATGTTGTAAAATCAAGGCAAACAGAATAAAATTAATTACCTTTTGTTTAAAAACAAACAAACAAACAAAATTGTTATTGTTTTCCATTTCGACAATAAAATCTTAAAAGAGAAATGTTTGTGGTGCCTTTTTTTAAGAGTCAATGAACTTGTTTGCTTTAAATTAATTATTTCTTTTAATGCTAAAAATAATTTTAATTTTTACTTAAGTGAAGTAATAAAAAGAAACTTATTCTTGTATGGGTTTTTGTAGGGTTCACTAACACACTTTCTCATTTTAATTAACATGCTGACAATTATGAAAAAATTGTATTCGAAGCGCTGTTTTAGTTTTTTTTTAAACTCTAAAAGGTTTAAATTGTTTTAAAATAAATAATTCCAACTGTCCAATTCGTTTGTATTCCGATTTGTTTTGCTGTTATTTTTTATTTTAGAAATTTAAGTCATAAACATTTTATTAAAAAAAAACTCTGTGATTACATTTTTATTTAAAATATGACGTTTGCAATTTTTTTCTTAAATGCAAAATAATATTATTTAACAAAACTTCATTAAACTGGCTTTTAGGGTTTTTTTTATTTATTTAAATCACATGACCAATTAGGTAAAACACATTGGGGACATTGGCATAAGAAATACATGTGTACATACATATGTATGAACATAGAACATACATAATTACATACATACATACATATGTATTTAAAAGGTTATTATTTAGGACTGCAGCAAAATTTTAAAGTTTATGGATAATTTAAGGACTTTTTAAATAATTTTTATTATTTTATTTTGTTTAACCAAAAAATTTTTTGCAATTTTCCATAACTGTTTGTGGCCACTGATACTCCTAATTCATAACAACTCGTTAAAAAAAAATTTACAAAAAAAACCAGACTGGGTTTATCTAATCTAACAAATTCTTAGATCTTTGATTACTCATACAAAAAAATAGAAAATCATGTTATTTATTTAAAGAACAACTAAAAAACATTGTGTTGGTGGGTTGTCGGTCGGCTTGTTAGAGGTGGTTTCTGGGTTTTTATTTCAAATGCAATAAATTTTATTGTTTTTTTTCAATAGTGACATACGGACGTACAAATAGAGAAAAATAAAAAAAAAATATGTTTGCACTTATACACTCATTTATTGTGCTATAGGGGAGGGAAGACAATTTGTGGTTTTCATGTGTCAAACACACACACACGCACAACATAAATGCATTTTAATTTCTAGGTCAACTGATCTGGTGTGTTGCGAGTTGAGTTAAGTGTTCGACGGGCAAGTGCATGTATGAGTGTCAAAAAGTTTTCCATTGTTTTAATGATGGGGCTAAACAACAAAATGTGGACACGAATTTTTTTCAATTTTTTCGAAAATTCATATCAAATTTCTTTTTATAAATTGATAAAAAAAAAAGAAAGACTTATTCATATAGTATTTTAGAGAAGCGACGTGCAAAAACTTGTAATGAGTTAAAATGCCTAAATACTGTCATTTCACTACCTACCCATTGGTATTTTAACCCATTACTATATATCGAAGATGTCATTGGGGCAAGTACTGACCTCGCTCGCTTTAAAAATTTATATTTTGTAAAGTCATTACTTTTATATCATTCAGTAACTACTTACTATTATTAAATCAAGCAGCCATTTAGAGTTAAGATTTTAATACGTTTTTTTACTTTAAAATATCACATAACTACTTGCTTAAAACAAATTAATTATTCTATTGATTGTATGAGATTACAGAACTCATTATAAATAATGTATTAGATAAGGCTTTCTGGAAACGTAATTGAGGTTTGCTACTACTTCACGTTACTTTTTATAGAAATACATAAAAAAAACGTTTGGAGTCGATTTGCAAAACGTAATGATAAACCACAAACTACTGTCAAAAATATAATTAAGTGGTTGCCAAAAATTGTTTAACCAGAGTGTATGCAGCTTTTATTTCTTAGTAGATATCTTATAAATAAGTAATCACGTTTTACAATATTATCTTGTCATCAGAAAGCTACTTCTAAATAACGCAGACAGTATGTATACTTAAGGAAAAGTATGTAATTGAGTAAGAGCAAGTCAGTACCCAGTTTTTGCTGGCTCAATTTAAATAACATTTGAATATTTGTAGGTTGTATAGTTTTATAAGGGAACGAAAGGAGTTCATCTGCTTGCTTATTTTAAAAGTATGTAAAACAAGTAAGAGCGCTATATTTGGCTGTGCCAAATCTTATATACCCTTCACTGCGTGTATTTAAGTTAAAAAAAAAATTTTTTTTGCCTATATCTCGAAAAATTTTTTTTGTTTATATGTATCTCAAAAAATGTTTTTTTTTTTATTTCTCGCAAGGCATGTCTTACATACAAATATAATTCATTTTTGTGTAAAAAAAAAAATTTTTTTTGTGCTTATATCTCGAATTTTTTTTTGCCTATATCTCGAAAAATTTTTTTTGCTTATATCTCAAAAAAAAATTTTTAGTGAAATTTCTCAAAAAACATGTCCATCACACGGATATAATCATTTTTGTGTAAAAAAAAATATTAAAAAAAAATTTGTTTTGCTTATATCTCGTTAATTGTCGGATTTCAGTGATTTTCAATAGCAAGCATCTCGGGAAAATTTCTGATCGTTTGATACCAATACCGTGTCCGTACGACATCGGGGGGCTGAGAAAAGTTGATTTCAACAGACGGACAGACGGACATGGCTAAATCGACTTCCCTATCTATAAGGATTCAGAATATATATACTTTATGGGGTCGCAAATGAATATTGTAGAAATTACAAACGGAATGACAAACTTATATATACCCTTATCACCTTAGGTAAAAGGTATAAAAAGTATACATTTAAAAATTAAGATTAACAATAGGTACTGGTTAAAAGATTAGCATGAATCATACCTGTATCAAGAGAGCGTGAATTTCATTGGATTTTCTTTAATAAAAATTAAAACAAACATTAGGTTTTCTTTTTGTCGTCCACAAAAGTTTGAATGATTTTAACAAAATTTTATTTTTTTTATTTTATTTTATTAGCTTGCGAGTGTCCCTGGTTTAAATGTAAAAAGTGATTTTATATTTGTTCATAGATTTGTTCACATTTTGTTGGCCATTTGCTGTTTGTTTAAGTATGTGACATTTATATGTTTTATTGCTTGTGTTTGGGTTTGTGCGGTCTTTAGTGGGAGCCTAAATATTTATTTATGTTTTTGTTAGAGTTGTTATTTTATTTTTTTATTATTTTAGGTTTTATTCTACACTTATTTTGGTTTGTCGTCTGTTCTTTATAATCTTTTTGTTTTTTTTTTTCACCAAATTTAATTACAACCAAATGGGAAGTTTTTTTGTTATCCAAAGTCTAGTTTTTTTTTGTTTGTGCATTTATTACAACATAAATTTTATCTATTTTTATTTTATTCTTTACAATGCATTGGACTATGATACTTTTTTATGTTGGCAATCATCCATATAATTTATATAAGAACCGGCGTAAAATTGTCAACGAACATTTTTATTATTTTGTATTAACTTTTACATTTTTTTTTTTTTTAATTTAATTAACAAAATATAGTTTAGTGGGTAATTGACAAATGTTTATTTAATTTAATGAATAAGTTTTCGTTTCTTTCTTTTTCTGTTAACTGTTAATAGAATATTTTTGTAAAAAATTACAACAGAAACTCACGTAATGTTAAAGTGATTTTTATTAAATTGTCAGCAGATTGTGTAAAGAGTATATTTCAATGCATTTTAATATTTATTTAATCTTTTTAGTTCAAGGTTATTAATACAAATGGAAATATTTAAAAATCAAATGTATTAAATAAAAACAAAATAAAAATTTTCTTAATAAATAAAATAATGTATTAAATGTTTTCATGAATGAGTAGGCTTTTAGTTGCTTTAAAAAATAATAAAGATTTTCTGTTTAATATTTATTACTGAAACAACAGCTTGTTATTAGCTTTTAATTAGTAAGAGAGCTAAATTAGCTGTGCTGAGTTTAGTTTGCCTATCATGAAATGTATGACAAATGTGGGAGCTCCACGCCCAATCATAATAATCTTTTAATTTTAAAGCAATAAAGATTTCTTTGCAAGGTGGGCGTAAAAGAAGGCGTATTGCACAAATCTTTCGCAGATAAATTTACATTGACCATTAAACTGTTTTTGCAAAACTGCTGCTTTTTTATGTATTTTTTTTTTTTTT
>NDXZ01003841.1:0-14440 GCA_003055125.1 Paykullia maculata | reverse complement strand
TTGAAGTCGTGAAATAGTCGGACTGTGTTGCTTGGGTGATACCATGATTTTTAATATGGATTACATTTTTAACTGATTCTAATTGTAGTTTTTTTTTATTGTCAATACTTTTTTTTTTATAGAGACTGACCCAAATTCCTTAAGAGTAATTGAGGAAGCCCCTAAAATTAAAAGTTTTTCGTACCCAACAAAAAACGGCAATACTCAAGTACAATTGTTTTGTTAAACCAATTTTTGTGCTTTAAATTTTGTGCTAATAGAAAAGAGTTAAACCAAGGCATTTTTATTTGTAAGGAATAAAGACTGAGTTCAATACTTAATTAGATTTTTTTCTTGTTTTAAAATCTTGGTCTTATTTATAAAAAAAGAAAGAATGCGCTTCAAACTCTAGTCACCTTATAAATAAGAAAATAATTTGTAATTGGTCACCCACATATAGAAAGATTTCATTTTGCTAACAAAACCAGAGAAATAAGAACTGTTAAGGTAATGAACATTTATTTTTTGGTCTATAAATATGGTAAATGTTGATTTCAATTTTATAGTGTTACCTCTAGCAAGAACCCTTAAACCTAGTCTAAAACTAGACTTTGTAGAAGGGCTAACAAAACAGTAGCAATCCATTAACCCATATAATGTAAATCTTTAAAAGTAATAAGTTCCTAAGTTTGAATTTATGTTAAAAATACAAAAAAAAAAGCAAACTTGAAAAAAAAGCTGAAAAAGCTTAGACAACTTTCCATGCCATGTTGTCAGTCAATCATTATACATCTGTTAGTTTTTAAATTCCATAACAAAGTTAAACCATTTTTTAAACTAGATATTTTGTCCGTTGCTATCTTTTAGTTAAAATAACCTTAAATTTTAGGTCAAATTTAAGCAATTTTAAGTATAACTTAAATTTGCGACTTTCACAAAGGATTGAAAAAATCAACATTTTATATAGATATTTCACATACAAATGTCAATATCTTTTACAGAAGTAAATGTAATGCGTAAAGTACAACTCCAATAAATATCACGAAACAAAGTAAAAGTGTCGACAACTGTGGCAAAAACTAGCTTATGTATGCATCCAAAACGTACATACATACGTGTGTATCTATACAATGTCGATGCACGACATAGTTGCGTATGAACAGGCGCCACATGATGGTATGCCATGTATATTAACGTACAAACATACTCATGTATGTAATTGTTAAGTTTTTTAAAAATGATTTTTTTATTTAATACCAAAAACAAAAAGGTATTGATAAACTAAGATTGTCCTTTCATTTGGAACACAATGAAAATATCGCCTTTGACACCATAAAATTGTTGGATGTTTTGGTTATATTTATTTGATTGTTGAATCTTGTTCTTTGTTTACACAATGATGACACTTAAGTTTGGAAGAATAAGCGAAGGTATTTCAGGCTTAAAAATACTTAAAGATTTTATGATTGAAGAGGAAAAGTTAAGACTTAAAAAAAAAATCACAAAAAAGCGAATAAAACTTGTTTTTTAACAGGTCAATACCAACAGAAAATCGTAGAGCTTTTTGAAATTCTAATACTAAACATGTGTCATAAAAAATCAATCAGTTGTTTTTGTTTAATTATTTAACAGAAACCTCATATATAAAACGTTAAATAAATATATAAACGTGTTAAATATTAAGAACGAAAAATTCAAACCATTTTAAAAAAAGCAAGTGAGAAACTTTGAAATTTCAGAAAGATAACTCGTTACTTTTAACAATACCGGTTGTATATATGTACATACATACCCAGCAATAACTTGCATTGCTTTGTAATAAGTTAAAATGATAAAATTACAGTAGTTGCACTACTTAGCTTTTGGCATTTTAACCCATAAATTAAACATGATGATGTCATTGGAAGTCCTTGCCCCGCTCGCTTACAAATAGGAACTTAGATAAGTTATTACCACCCTCGCTTACAAATAGGGATTTTATGAAGTCATTACTTTAATGTCATTAACATTACTATAAACAAACAATGCAGCCCGTTAGATTATAATTCAAGAATTATATGAGTCAATAATTAAAAATAATATTTAACTACTTGCTTTTAATAAGTAAAAAAAAATCCAATTTATTGTATCGGCTTACAGAACTGACAGAACTATATGACTTCCTAGGAACGAAATTAAGGTTTGTTACTACTGGACGTTACGGTTCACAGAAAAACCTTTAGAATCGGTTTGAAAACCGTCATGGAATTCATAAATATTCGTCGAAAATATAATAACTTATACTTTAGATATGTTAACCCAAATGAGAATCATAATAAGTAATTTAAGTGGCTCCTAACATTTGTTCAGCCAAAATGTATGCAGCTTTTATCATTTTTTAGATATCTGACAAATAAATTTTACGTTTCATAATATAGTCTGGTTATTAGAAAACTACTTCTTAGTAATGCAGACGGTATGTAGTACTCAATGAAAAGTATGTTATTAAGTAAGAGCAATTCATTACACAGTCTTTGCTGTGTATGTATACAAAAACAATACGTATAAGTAATAGTTTGTAAAGCCTCAAAATAATATATCACTCATACGCCACCACCAACATTGTTGGTTATTACTTAAAAATAATAAACTTTATTAGATAAGATTAAAAACGATTAAAATTTATGTATTCCCAAACGATGGATTCAGTATATTGCAGAAAGGAAATCATAGTTCCATATTGTATTATACCATAATGCCGCTTTTAAAAATCTTATAATTGAATGTAGAGTGCAAATTAATAGTGAAGAATAAAACGTAAAAAAATCTAAAGTTTTGTGTTAGGTTGAAAAATATTAAAAAAAACTAGTTTTAAAGTAAAACACCAATAAATTTTTTTATTTTTCTTTACATTTTTCCATCCTCGTAGGTTGCAAATTTTACAACAGCTGCAACAATAATATCAACTGTTATAGCAACAACTTAAGAGTCAACAAGAAGCAAATATAAGCCCAAATAAATACTAACCAGTTTTGAAAAATCAAAAAAAGCTTTTAGCCTCAAGAAAACACTCTTTCTACACAAAGATGTTCATATTAAATTTAACCTTAAAAAGATACTATTTTATATGCAGAGGTAGGTTTGTATAAAAAAAATAAATTTTCATATACAGAAATTTGTATATGAAAATTTATTTTTATACAAAAATCAAGAAATTAAATTGAAATATAAACAACGAATTTTTTTTTTTGTAAAATGGAGTTCGTGTGTTCTGTCACATGTAATAGGACATCAAATATTCGGAAGTAAAACTACGCTCCTCTGTTTTCAAGTCAAGTTACACCTTTTTTAAGTTACTATTTTTAGGGTTAAAGAGGTAAAACGTTATGAAGTTGCAACATTTTCAAACATCCTAAAGAAAAAGTCAATGTTTCAGCTTTAAAATTGTTTGGTTTTTTTGTGGTTATTTTCTATTTTAGTTTTCTGTGTTTTTTTTTGTCATAAAACTTTAACACATAAAGATTTTTATTTTGTTAGTCGTTGTTAGTTTAGCAGCATTTACAAACCAAATGCACAAACCACGCAAAAGATTACAAAAAACCCATAATAAAATCTAAATAAAAAACGTTTAAGTTGCAGCAACCAAATACAATTTTTTGGCTTTTACACTTTTGCATAAAGGATTTTTAATGTGTATCCATAATTGAGATTTGTATAGCATTTTGCCGGGTGACATAGGTTTGTCAAATGATTTGAAATGTTTTGAATAGGATTAAAAAAAGAAGATATATTTATATTAGCGTTTTCTAATTTTACTAAATAGAAAAGAATATGAATATGAAAGAAAAATTATATCAACCGAAGAATAAATATAACGACGTTCTTTTGTGATAGTCTCTTAAACCTTTATTTGAAAATTTCTGAATCTGCTTATTGGACAAAATTGTGGTTTCTAAATATAGAACTTTAGGGTGATTAGCTGACTTTTCTTAGACTTAAGGTGATATAATTAATAAAGATTAAGTACTAAGGAGTTACTTTTTAAAATAAATATTTTTATGTTAATAAAGAGCATATAGCCTTATAACTAACAGCTTTATTTCACTCAAACATTTCCTTTAAACATAATTTTTTACTTACTTTTTTAGAGTATTTTAAATTCGTTTTGTTTTATCGTATAAAACTTTTTTTCTATTTGTTCTCGTTGGCCTTAATGCATTGCAACCATTTTTAAGCATTTAATTTCCAACAATTTGGTTATAAGTTTTTTAAAATTTGTTTTTAATTTTGTCTTAAAACTGTATTGAATATATATTTTTTTTGCTTATTTTTAACATGTTTTATTTTAAATGCAAAGTATTTAGTTTGAAAAGAGATAAAAACGGTATGTTCGCAGTAGCTAATGGTATTTTGTATATGAACTGTATGAAAAAGTTAAAGAAAATCGTTTTGTTTTACTTCACTTTTACTTAAGCAGAATAATACATACAACTTTAAGAAAATATAATTGATTTAATAAGAAAAATGTGCGGTTTAAAAAAACAATTTTATCAATTGATAAAAAGACTAAGTTTACCTAATTTTAAAAAAGGACTCTCTGTCTTTATGCTGGGCATACGATAGGGCTTAAGTGGTAGACACTTCTGTAATGCAATCTTATGCATATAAATGCTACTAGATTTTTCTTGTTTCATTCATTTTTCATTGGACAAAACTGATAAATTTTTACGTGAATTAAAGCAACAGTAATTAGAATACATTCACAGTGCCAATATTTACAGTTGTAAGACTTTTTTATTTCAAACTAAAACAACAATAACTTGCTAATTCCCATATAGAGTTCTAGTATAAATTTCGAAATTCGGTTTGAGTTAAAACAACGTAGTCGTGATAGCCGGTTTATCCTCTTTCTAAAGGTTGTTATACTCAAAGCTTATACTAAAAGATATAATATAATTCAAACTATCACAAAGTACAACTTGACTTAACACAAGTAAGAGCGCTATATTCGGCTATGCTGAATCTTATATACCCTTCACTACATGTTTGTACATTTTTTCAAAACACACAAATATAATAATTTTTGTGAACAAAAAATTTTTTTTTGCTATTTTTTCCAATTGACATGTCTTACCCACAAATATAATCATTTTTGTGTAAAAAAAACAAAAACATTTTTTTTTTGTTATATATAATTTAAAAAATATATTTTTGCTTAAAAATCGAAAATTTGTTTTCATTAAAATTCCCCAAAAGACATGTCATACTCACAAACATAATTATTTTGAGTAAAAAAAAATAAAATAAAAAAAAAACGAGGCAGTCATCTTTTTTTGGTTATATCTCAGCCGGTTATTGATGGATATTGCCAGTTTTTAATGCCGATTTTCTCGAAAGTATTTGCAAAAGTTTGATAATTAAAACAACCCTATGTGACCTACGGGAGCTACGTTAACTTGATTTCAACATACACACGGACAGGCGGATAGACGGACAGATGGACAGACGCACATGGCTAAATTGACTTCCTTATCTATAAGGATCCCGAAAATATATATACTTTATAGGGTCGCAAATGAATATTGAAAAAATTACAAACTGAATGACAAACCCTTACCACATGTGTGAAGGATATAAAACCACAGTAAAATTTTTTCTTGATTACCTTTAACATGCGCCTAAAAACATGCAGTGGCTTTATTGAGCCGTGACTTTATTTAATCATTAAACAATCAGCTACAACAATATGCGCCCATGATTGAACAAGAATCTCAAAGTTTCTCCATAGAATGTATACGATCTTTTTAGTATAAGAAACATAAATGAAGTCTTTAAAATTTTGTTACGTAATACTACTTGACGTTAAGTATGAAATTGTAATATACAAAAACATTACCCAACGACTATATATTGTCACAGAAAATGCAAAATTCCCTATATAACAAAAAATTCAAAATTAGCTTTTTTTTTTATTGATTCTGGTCTGTTAGGTTGAAATACGTCATCTCGTAAAATTAAAAATATTTCCGACAATGGACAAGCGATGATTCAATAAACAAGTTTTGTTTGCTTTTCCTGTAAAATTTTTAAAAGTTAGATAGGTCGTTTTGCATTTTCTGTGACGATATATGTATTTATATATTAAATTCAAGATATGTTGAGTTGTTATTTTGATCTTGAACCTCTAATAAAAATAAACCTTTTAGTGTGCACAAATCAAACAATTTCCAATATTTATTAATAAAAAAATGAAAAAAGAAGAATATTATTTTACCAAATTTTTCTTTATTTTCATGTTGTTAGGAAATCATTAAAACTAATATTTTAACAGGTTTTTTAAAAATTCTTGTGCATGATTTATCTATTATTAGCGGAACTCACTCTTCGATGCAAACTACCAGTGCAAGCCGTGCAGGTCGTGCATATCGTGCAAAAAAGCAAACATTTGCAAGACCACAACAACAAAATACACAAAAATGCAATTTGCTTCGCTTGAGCAAATTTGCACAACTAAAAATCAGTGCAGAATTGTCTTACACACACTGCACAACAGAAACAGCTGACCAAGTGATTCAAAACAAATAACTTAAACCTGTGCTTACAGAGTTTAACGGCGGCGGAGGCCGACGCGTAAATTATATTTCGGACATATGTAAATACATAAAAATATACATACGTACATACAATTATACATGCAAACATACATAGTTGTGGTTATTTCTTTATTACTACTAATTTTCAAAACAAATATGTTCTCGAATGTTATGAATGTATATGTTCTTTTTACTGCTGAAGATTAAACAACTGCGTTAGCTTTGATATATTGACTGCGGGCAAGGTTATGGCGGCATTGAAGTATTTGTCACCTACAAAATCAGCTGTTAACAAAAACTTCCAACATACTTAGAAACGCTTTGTAGCAAAAAAATAGTGCATTAATTGCAAATGTGCTTCGAAGAGTGAGTTCTGCTGTTATATTTGTTATAGTTATGCCCATTTCTCATTTTCTTACTCATCCAAGACGTATGATAATTCGTTGTTTAATTTAAATAATATTAGTTATACCGATCGTGTAAAATAATTTTACTCCTCTAAAATGATGAAGCAAAAAAAGAAAAAAAATATAATATGAAATCTTTAAAAATATATTATAATCCTTATTTTAAATTTGAATATACACAATTAATTTATTAGCAAACATTGCAAAATAATGAAATCACGCTTATTGCACTTCATATAATTGCATATTTTGTATAGTTTTTATTTTATTGCAAACATTTTAATGAGCATATTTAAATATTTAAATTTGTATTACCAATTTTAAGCGATGACTGCTCTTTAGTTGGCCATATAAGCGGATGAGTGGCACACAGGCCAAATCAATATTACCATAATAAGTATGAAAAATTGATTCTAATGGGATTAAAATTCTGTAAAACTTAATAAAATCAAATTAAATCGTTAAATGGAAAAATGAAAACAAAATCCAATTTGTTTGAAAAAAAACAGAATTTTTATAAATGATAAATATGCATAAAAGTTTAATAAATAAAAATAATATAATGTCGATAGTTTAAATAAATAGAATATTTGATGAAAAATATGATATTAGAATAATAATAATGTATTTAATTGCAAATGCTTAGATTAGACTTTGGCAATGGTCAAAATATTTTGAGAAAAACAAAACAAAATAATAAAAAAATAAAAATACAAAATAAATAAATAATATAAATTAAACTTTTTAATGACATTAGGTTTTATGTTGAAAATATCTTACTATTTGTATTGCTGAGGTTTCAATAATTATTGCAATAATTTGTTTATTTATTTGAAAGGAAATCAATAATTTTTATTCTGACACTGGTAAACAAGATAACAATTTTTTCTTGTTTCTTCAAATTTTTTAATTTAATGCAAAAATAAAATGTTTAAATTTATTATTCTAATTTATATATATGATTCTGCTCACATATACAAAAGACTTGACATAGCCAACACTTAAAAAAGAAACATTGATTTTATAAGAATTATTTGAAATAATCCTGCCGGAAATTGAGTTAAACTAAAACAAATTTCCCTTAAAAAAACTAACGATAAATGTTACTTGTTTATTCTCAAATAACAGTTATTTACAAGTATAATGTTTTTCCAACAATATTAATCCAACAGAATACTGCAAATATTTCACTTAAAAAAATACTGAACGAAATGTACGTATATAGTTCTTTGAAATACATATATGTACATATTTAAAGATATTTTCTCTATAAATAAAATGAATAAAAATCTTATGGAACTTAGCAAAAAACTATACAATAACAACAACAACAACAGCAAAAACAAGGCAACATCCATGATTTTATAAAAAAGACAACATTTTTATACAATGAATTCAATATAATAACAATTACAAAATACAAAATACAAAAGTACAAATAAAAGTAAGCAAAGCGGAAACCGGAAAAGAACAGATGACCATAGTACTAAAAACAAATACAATAAAACAAACTGCTATACAAATAGTACTTGGATAAATATACACAACGCACATTCATACACACATATATACCTATGCATACATATGTGTGAGTGTATTTATATTTCTGTTGTAATAGTAATTGGTAGCGAAAAAACTATAATACCTACGAACATAATGGTTCATTGAATGGTCACTATAATGATACTACGTGGCATAAAATCCTGTTGTAAAATACCGTAAAGAAAAAAAACACAACACAAATCTGAAAAAAAAACCTCAGCCATATAAAAAGCTTTGAGTATAAGCAATTACAACCCAGGTGGAAATTATAGTCAGGAGTGTAAATGTAATGTCTATACATAAATGTGTGATAGTCGTTTAGTTAACTATTCAAGAAGAATGCGCGAAATAACGAGAACTACATAATAATTTCTAGTGGAATGTTGAAGAAAGAAAAAAACAAAACTTTATTTTTGCTACCATCCAAAATCGATATTTATTTAATTGGAAATTCAAGACAAGAAAAAAATGATTTTTTTTAAGAAAGAATTCTGTTTTATATTGCTGAAAGGACACAACATAATAGTTCTAAGTAAAAGCAAATGCTAGAAAAACCTAAGCAGTTAGAAATTTTAATTTTTTACTAATCACGAATTGTTCATAAAGCTTAATAATTTGATTGATTCTAAGTAAAAATTAAACTCAATTACTGGCTTTGTCACATTCTTACACAGAGATTGCTTTTTAGATCTTTCGTTGGTATATTAGGGTTCATGTGACGGGCTGGAATGAAAATGTCATTATTAACTACCGAAAAAAGTAAACTTTTGCTCGCAGATGAATTATATATATTTAATCCTTTAAGTTTCCAGTGGAACATAGGGCCACAACAAATTTTCTCCATCTGTCGGGAGACATCGATTTCATCTGACTCCAGGACACACCATGTTCACGCAACTCATTTTCAATCTGGCGTCTCAAAGTGTTTGCCGGTCTACCAGGTCTCCTGGATCCTTAGGGGTTATATTCAGCGGACTGTCGAGTTAGATCATTCACTGGCTTTCTAATTGTGTGTCCCAGCCAACTAAATTTACGCAGTCGGATATTCATACTTAAAACAATTTGATTGGTTAAATTCCACAGATCCAAATTTGATATCGTGGCAGGCCAAAATATCCTATGTATACGCCTGAGACAGCGATTTACAAAAGCCTGCATACAACACATTTCACGACTCAAAATATTCCAGGTCTCACAGCCATACAGAAGCATAGATTTCACATTGCTATTAAAAACCTTGATCTTGGTGTGGTACGAGATACTTTGCGATCTCCAGAATTTATTAAGCATGCCATACGCTTGTTTTGCCTTACAAAGTCTCTTCTTTATATTATCCTTGCTGCCTCCTCTTTTTAAAATTATACTCCCCAGGTAGCAAAAGGTTTCAACATCGTCAATGGGTTGGCCCGAAGGCTGGAAGTTCATATTGCATTAAGAATTAAACAGTAGTGGAGACAAAACACAGCCTTGACGAACACCTACGTTTACTCTAATAGGTTTGCTGCGTGAGGCCTCATGCAGTATGGAGCAAAATGCGTTGCATCTTGAAGCTTCCCATATGGCATTGTGTTGTTATGTGTCAAACGCACGTTTAAAGTCAACAAACACTAAGTTAAGGGGTGAGCGCCACTCAGCCGACTGTTCCACAATTCCCTCAAGCTATTGATGTGATCAATACATGATTTGTTTGGTCTAAAGCCCGCTTGTTCTCGCCTTAGCTGTGGTTCAATAATGGTTGAAATGCGATTGTGTAGGATGTGGGCTATGATCTTGTTCACGATATTCAAAAGAGTAATACCCCTCCAATTGGAGCAATCCTGCAAGTTTCCTTTCTTTGGAAGTTTGATTATATGATGAATTAGATTGCATTAAAAATATTTAAAACTAGGATACTGCTTTTTGAAATATGAACCTTGATATTGTAATCTTCGTTACATATTCACTATAATAAACCTAAAAATAGGGTGAATGAATAGATAAGATGTGTGCAAGCAAGGAGGCTCTAACATTTAGTTAATAATATTAAAACTTCGATAAGAGCTTTTTAAAGCCTTTGGAATATCTAAAATTATTATGTATGTTTAGTCCTTTTATTCAAGTTGCAACATAGGCTCGTAAGATTATTGCTGAACAATATTTATAATTTTAAACTGTTTTACTAAAATAGTACTCCCAGCAGGTCCTCAGGCAGACAGAATTTAAAACGCTTTGTGTCGGTTGACAGAACTTTGTTGGCTTGTAAAAAGGGAACACCTCACCCGGGATTGATAGTGCCATTGGTTGTAATTTGGAAAGAACTGGCTATGAGGCAACAGGTAATTGCAATTATATTCGCTTAACTTTCTCCAAATTCGATTGAAAGATAAATAAAGACAAATAAGTAATCAGCAAATATTAAATATCTTTTGCCATATTTTGTGCCCGAAGACAGTCAGCTTTCTTGATAATAAAAAGTCTATCTTAGAAACGAAAAAAAAATACATTGGACATTGCGTTTTTATTGTAAAACAATATTTTCAAAAAATTGGTGGCCAGAGCCAAAAAGTTTCGTAAAAATTATGGTTCAGATATTGGTTAAACCATGTGAATAAAATGCAAATTTCAATCAATTGGTGATGCCAAATCACTGATGGTTATAAAAAAACCACATTAATGAATATCGAAGAAGAGATAGAGGGTATTGCTAAAAATCAAGAAAGATTTATATAGAATAGTGTAACAAAATTTAAAATTTCTGGAAGCTGTTTGCAAACTGTCGACAAACATAATATTTGGGTCTTTATGATCCTAAAACTTACTAACATAAAAAAAGAAGCTTGGCTTACTAAAGTTGAAAAAATGCAAATTTTTCAAACAAAATTATTCTACGCAATAAAACAAATTTCCAGTTTAATAAACATATTAGTCGTCAAAATTAAAATATCAACCCTTTTAAAATGTAATAAAAGTACTGTTGTAATTTACGGTATCTAGATTAGACATCACGTCTTGTGCTGCATTAAGAGTGAATGAATGAATTAAGGATTATTCTTAATCAGAAAGATGACAAGAAGGTTATACTAAAAACGGTTGTTATGCCATATTTAGGTATATGCACAAAAGAAGCAGTAAATGGGAACAATTGAGTTATCCACCACTGGGGCACAATGAATATTTCGTTTAAATTCTAAAAAGGCAATTATTTTAAATCAACTTCTATTTTTTATCTTTTTTCATAAATAAATATTCCAAAATAATCCTCAAAACAACAAATATTTTAAATGATTTTCTTTTATTATCTATTTTCATTGGAAGAATATTTTTAATCCTAATAAACACAACCGTTCGCTGTGCCAATATTCTATGTTTTACTATCTACTGGTTTATATTAAAATTGCTGATATGTAAACTAGTGAAGCACCAAATTTTTTACAAATATATTTTGAGTGGAGGTGCTAAAAATCAGAAATTTTTTTGTAAAACTAATATTTTATTATATAGTTTTAAGTTTAATAATCTTCGACCGACAAAAAATGGAATTGTGTAGTTGGACCAAAAGTTATTTATAATAAGTCTGCTAGTGGGACAGTTATTCTAAATCTTTTGTTATTTTAACAGATTATTCTTGTTAGAAAATTTTGCAAGCAGAGGTTCGAATTTTTTGTACCTAATTTTACAAAGCAACTTCCTTTAAAAAAGGAAAAATTATTTAGAGGAAATTTAATTATCTTTAAATTTTCATCTTCTTATATCTTCTGTCTAAGAAGATTTCAAATAATATTTTTACTTCTGATATTAGATTTTCAGTTAATTCATATCTTTTGTTGGAAAATTTTTAATAAATTCTCAATGGAAAGCTAAAGCAAGATTATTTTTATGTAGAAATCGTTGACCAATTTCTTCATATTTATTGATTTTTTTTCTTGCTACAAAAAGATAATTGGATTGAGTTATAAGCCAGTGCTATTGTTTGACAATTATTTTACTAAAAAAAAATTTTAAGAATTGTTTTTATTTTCCTTACATCAACCTTGGGGAACCGTTTATCTTATATCCAATTAAACAGAACAAAGTAGAAAAATAAACCGAGTGTAAGAAATTTAGTATGATTTTATTACCAACTGGGCTTCTATTGATTCCATAGTAAGTATATACATAATATGTTGAATTTTTTTCAATACAAACGTAAGATAACTAGGATATAGGAGGAAAAAACGCATGTATCTATATAAAGCCACAATAATAAAGAACTAAAGTGAATGCGAAAAAAAGAGAAGAAAAAAAAGCAAACGAAAAACAAAAACATTACAAACCCAAAACAAACAGAAAGCAGAAGAAAAACTCATTAATTTATTCAACATTCGTTTGTTGAATTTAAAATAACAGTGTTAATCCGCTTAGCTTTTAGCCATTTACAACATCCCCTTCCCCCGTAACATATCTCTTTACAACAACTATCTTATATTCGTTTTTACTTCGTGCTGCCTTTGCAGCCCAACAGGGACATTAAACGCTAGAAAAAATGACAAAATGTTCCATTATTTACAGGCAAACCGCCCAGCACCACTGAATCCCCTCCCCACTATTTCAATGATGTTAAAGCATTTTCCCTCTTTCACTTTGGTTCGATTGTTTTTGGTTTTTTTATTGTTGGTATAATGATCCAGCTTATGGTAGTTATCTTTTTTTGTACGCCATTATTGTGATTGTCTTTATTGCTGTTATTGTTGCTGGTGTTGTTTTATACACAATATTTGTTTAATTTCTTTTGTTCGTTATCACCAAACACAAACAGACAAACACACAAATGAAAATGAATTAAGGGAACCACATGCACAAAATTGTACTATTTTTATTCTATTTTACTTACTCTTTAAGATTGTTCCCTATTTTTTAAGCTGAAACTATATTCTGTTTAAGATTTTATAATTATTTTATCGTTAAACTTATTTATTAATTAAGTTCTTATAAAAAAGTATATATAAACAAAATTTGGTTTTTATTTATTATTTTCAATATTTTGCCACTCCTTTCTGCGGCTTAGTATGGCAATTATTTAGATTGTGAGTTTAATATCAAATTTTTAAAATAAAAACCGCACCAACAACTTAAAACCTATTGGCTTGATGTGGCATAGTTTTAAAATAAAAGCTGTTGTTGCTTAGGGATACAATACCGTTGGTGGTGGTGGACAATAAGTACCGCAATTATTTTTTTGGATGTATTTATTAGAAATACTCTACTCTTCTATCAAACAAATCGTCAAATAATATTTTTAGTTATTTTTATCACTTACAAATCTATATTTGTCAAATGCTTTAAACACAAAAACGTTTTTCCTTTATTCGATGCTTTTGTTTAAACAGCAGGTAGACACAATTATTACACAGACACGCGGCGTATAATCAATATTTAATTTGTCTTCGCAGCATGTTGGTTCATGTGCCATTTATATATGGACGTGCATACATGAGAAATTAACCAAAACATAGTAAGAAATACTTGTATTTTTTTTTTAAATTACAAACAAATTTAATTAATAACAAATCAAAAACATATTAATGACTTGGTTGTAATAAAGGCAGTTTTTATATTAAATATCCCATTAATAATATTAAATGCTGTCAAAAGAACTCATGTTGAGCTGTTGAGGTTGACGGCTAAAACAGTTTTATCTTTTTGCCTTTATTCGTGCGTTTGCGTATTTTTATAACATCTACATAAGACCACATTTAAAAAAGCACAGTAAAATAGAAAAGAAAACTGTTGTAGCAAGAGCGCTACATAAGGCTGAGTCCAATCGTGTGAAGTAACAATCCATACAAAAAGTTGGGACCTGTAAATATTTAACTCTACAAAGTTTAGAGAAGATATGTACATAATAATTTCTTTTATGTCTAGTTATATTCTATTATACTAATAAATATATATATTTGTTAATTATTTGAACCAACAGAATAT
>NDXZ01003836.1:0-12902 GCA_003055125.1 Paykullia maculata | reverse complement strand
TTAGCGTTTAAATATGTAAGTACCCATATTGTTTTAAAAACAATTCCCATTTTAAAAACATGTCTGAACAAGCATCACTGCCAATATTAAAACAATAAGACGCGACGCAAACCACGACCCACCTCAATAATAAACGTTATAGAAAATAAACAAAAGCAACAATAACAAAACAATAATGATGTCTTTCTTTCAAGGCATTCAACTACCTATAAAACATTAAAGAAAAATGTTGTTATTGTTATTATGTTTTTTTTATTTTTTATTTTTGCAAAAATCAACAACAATGAACCACAACAAAAACAGAGAAATATTATATTGAAAACAAAGTAAACCATTTTTAGTAAATACCAGCAGCAACAACAACAACAATTGCAAAAACGACACTTGTATAAATAATAAGAAAATATTTAAAAAAAAAGATGTTTAAGATAAAGTTTTCTCTTTTCTTTGGATGATGATTATAAATATGTAGATACACACCCACAACGAAAAGAAACTGATTGAGATGGATCAGAAACTTTAGAGAAAAAATAATTTTTGGTACTTTTTTTAAGTACAAAAACGTTCCATATATTTCCATATTGTTGCAACATATTTAGATGAACTAAAAGGTTTTGTTTTATAATTTTTCATTAAACTCTTTTTTATTTTATTATTTTGTATTAAATAACAACGCTGAGATAGCGACCAGATGTACTTTAAAAAATGAAGTAGACCCTGGTATAAAGGGACAAGGTAAAAAGGTCAAAACATTAAAAACTACGACCTTAAATTACCAAGCCTGCAGTTGAGCAGCAGGAGCGGTAGCGAAAGCATATTGCTGAGGCAAGAAAGGCGAGCCTACGGTATAGGCAGCTGTAATGGGTTGTGCATAAGAGGGATTAAAAGGTTGCACATAACTGAAGGCAGTAGCTGGATAGTACAGACCATTGGGAGCTAAAGCGGGTGTGACAGCAGCAGCAGCCGCAGTTTGATGGACATTATTTTTGCCATCACTTTTGTTGTTGGTCTCGATGTCGGCTACAGTCTCGGCAGATTTTACATCAAATTCTTCTTCTCTCTCTTCACGATTATCGGTTAAGCGTGCGGGCTTTCGAGCAGTTAAACGGCTAGATCGAAACCCAGTTTGTTGAAGTGGTGCAGCGTATAATGTTTGGGGAGTTTGAGATTGAATTTGTTGTTGCAAACGTCCAGCCTTTTGTAAACGAGCCACCAAACGTTGTCTGAGACGAGCTGAAGCTGCATTGCGATTGTATTGGAGACGTTGTTGTGTTTCCGATAAAACATCGAAACCATTTTGTGATTCTTGATCATCAGGAGCTCCATAGGTTATTTCAGGATGCTGTTGAGGTTCAGCCAAGTTATTAAAATCATTATCAAAACCATTATTATTTTGAAACTGTTGGTCATCGCCCGAATTGTGAAATTCCTCCACGAATTCAGGTTGCTGGGGCTCGGCAAAGGTGTTAAAACCATTCGAACTCTGTGGTGTGTTTTGTTGAGGAAAACGTGGCTCAGGAGCACCATACACCAATTGGGGTCTTTGAGGTCTTTGTGGCTCGCTCAAAACATCAAAACCACTGCTAACTTGTTGCCTATTGCCCTGTTCATTACTTAAGGGGAAAAGAGGCCGTTCACGTGGTAAATTAAATTCACGATTAGGATGATAACCGGCTGCGGGATAAGGTGTAGGAGCCGATTCTAAACGTTGTAAACGTAAAGATTGCACACGTTGACTTCTGTAACGGTTATAACCTAAATGAGAAACATCTGCCTGCACGAATAAAGCACACGACAGGATGACTAAAGCCAAGTTTATAGCAAAAGCCATTTTGTTCGATAACGATACGATTCGATCAAGATGATTGTTAACAACGCGTTATATAAAACTAATAACTTTAACTAACAACTACCCTGATTTTATACCAAACTTTTAATATTTCATTTCAATTTAATGCAAAATCCAAAAGCTTTAGCTTTCGATGTGTATGCAAAGTTGTCAGCAAATTTAGAATTCAGGCTACGTTTTCCACAACAGCTCATAGCAGACGAGCTTATAGACCAATAGATTTAATGACATTCAGCAGGCAGACACTGTGCATGGGCAACAAAGACACTTACAATAAAAAGACCAGACCTCCACTATAGTTTTCATTATTGACATTGACCTCCTAAGCCTAAGCTTTAAATGTTAGGGAGGGGAGGAGGCCTTTGCCAACTTTTGTTGTTATATTTATCAAGAATTTTAAAATATATTTTATTTTATTTTAAACTCAATAAAATTTAATTTTTTTTAAACATATTAACACATTAATATTAACAGTTTTGAAAAAAATATAAAAATGAAATCAATATTCCAAAATCGTTTACTCAATTGTTAACGCATATTTTTCTTAAAACTTTTTAAACATTTATTCAGTGTTTTTTTTTCTTTTTGGCATTTTGCCATTTTTATGAGATAATAACATTAAACAGTTGTTACGTTTGTTTCTCTGTCTCACTTTTAATATTTTATTAGAGAAAAAACCAAAAAAAAAATATAAATAAACAAAAAATTTATTAGTGTTTTTACTAATTTTAAACACGTCCATGCCTGCACACTAATGCTCATCATAAACCAACTCAAATCGATTGTCACAAATTTGTTCGTGAATATTTTTATTAAAAAAGTATTCGTTTAAATAATTCTCGTAGATTTCAATTAAGCTAAATTTTTTGCTTGAGATACTTTTGTGTCTAAGGAGAACAGAAAAAGGTAGAAGGATGAAATTACAAGAAAAGTTCTTAAGTTGGCAAAGCGTTTTAAAAAAAATGTACTTATGTATATACAAATTAAAGAACAAAAAAAAAATACTTACAAATTTTTCGCTTAATAAAATTTTTAGTACCAGGAAAACAGAATTAGGTAGAATTAGGTGGTTTAGATAAAACTTAACTAAAGTTTAATAAAAACTGACTTAGATATTTTAGCTGAAGGTACGTTTTTGTATCAGGAGAACAGAATTCAGGAGAAGGTTGAAATTACAAAACACAAATAAAATTAAGTTGGCAACGTGATTTTGATAAAATTAACACAATAACATAAAAAATTGATATAGAAATTTCAGATAAAGATTCTGTCAGAATAGAAAAAATTTTAGTACCAGGAGAACAGAATTAAGCAGAATGGTGAAATTACAAAAAATTTATTATCTTTGCAACGTGTTAAGGGATTCATTTTGCAATCCGAATAAAATAAAAATAAACTGACTTAGATACTTTAGCTGAAGGTACGTTTTTGTATCAGGAGAACAGAATTTAGTAGAAGGTTGGCAATACAAAACATAAATAAAATTAAGTTGGCAACGTGATTTTGATAAAATTTACATAATAACATAAAAAATTGATATAGAAATTTTAGGTAAAGATTCTTTCAGAATAGAACAATTTTTAGTACCAGGAGAACAGAATTTAGTAGAAGGTTGGAATTACAACAAATTTATTATCTTTGCAACGTGTTAAGGGATAAATTTTGCAATCCGAATAATATTAAAACTGACTTAGATATTTCAGCTGAAGGTACGTTTTTGTATCAGGAGAACAGAATTTAGTAGAAGGTTGGCAATACAAAATATAAATAAAATTAAGTTGGCAACGTAATTTTGATAAAATTTGCACAATAACATAAAAAATTGATATAGAAATTTCAGATAAAGATTCTGTCAGAATAGAAAAAATTTTAGTACCAGGAGAACAGAATTAAGCAGAATGGTGAAATTACAACAAATTTATTATCTTTGCAACATGTTAAGGGATAAATTTTGCAATCCGAATAAAATAAAAATAAACTGACTTAGATATTTTAGCTGAAGGTACGTTTTTTTATCAGGAGAACAGAATTTAGTAGAAGGTTGGCAATACAAAATATAAATAAAATTAAGTTGGCAACGTGATTTTGATAAAATTTGCGAAATAACATAAAAAATTGATATAGAAATTTTAGTTAAAGATCCTTTCAGAATAGAACAATTTTTAGTACCAGGAGAACAGAATTAAGCAGAAGGTTGAAATTACAAAAAATTTATTATCTTTGCAACGTATTAAGGGATAAAATTTTGGAATCCGAATAAAATAAAAAAAACTGACTTAGATATTTTAGCTGAAGGTACGTTTTTATATCAGGAAAACAGAATTTAGTAGAAGGTTGAAATTACATAACATTAATTTGTTATCTTTGGAACGTGTTAAGGGATACATTTTGCAATCCGAATAAAAAAAAACTACTTAGATATTTTAGCTGAAGGTACGTTTTTGTATCAGGAGAACAGAATTAAGTAGAAGGTTGGCAATACAAAACATAAATACAATTACGTTGGCAACGAGATTTTGATAAAATTTGCACAGTAACATAAAAAATTGATATAGAAATTTTAACTTAATAGAAATTTTTCGCCTTAGATTTTTTTAGTACCAGGAAAACAGAATTAATTAGAATGTTAAAATAACAATAAAATCATTATCTTGGCAACGTATTACGTGTTTGTATCACGAGAACAGAGAAATGCAAGAAGTTTAAATTGTTAAAAACTTTAATGAAGATGACAGCGAAATCAATAGAAAAGCCAAAATACAAATTTAATAACATAGATTGCTTGAGAAGCTTCTTTTTTTTTTGTATTAGGAGAACAGAATTAAGTAAAAGTTTGAACTTACAGGTTGGCAATTTTGCAAGCCGTATCGATAATGAATTGCAATTATTTCATTTTTATAAAAAATCCCCAAGCATTTTACCTACTGGGGTTTAAAATGTTTCCTTATTACTTTTCTACACACTTGATTTCATAATTTCCGTTTTTAATCAGAATTTCTACGTAAAAGATTCAAATGACATGTCATACAAGTGTTTAAGCGGTCAAACATAGAAATCTTTTGCCGCAATCACAACGCATATTTTTAACACGAAAAATATTTAATGAAAAAAAGAAGAAAAAAATACATGTAATTTCCGCAATAAACGTTTGTTAAAACAATTATTAATACAAAATATGCATAAAAAATAGAAAAATAGATAAAATAGAATTGACAACAATTAAATGGAAATCATGGAAACATAAAACAAAAGTCCGCTTGATGGTTGCTTGATTTGATTGCAACCATATAAGGCACGACAGGTGCTATTTACCATGAAATTTAAGATTCTAGTTAATAGAAAATATTTGAAACTTTTTTGTTAAGTTTTTTTTTAAATTCATAAGTAGTCGTAGTTAAAGGAATTGTGTAGTGAGAAAGAAGTATTTACTTGTTTTGCATAATGAAGCCGCAACTAATCCATGCCAATTCTCTTTAGCCAAAGTCACGCTTTTGCCACACGACGGCCAAGTAGTTCTTTACCGTATTAACAAAAGAAACCAACCAGTCATATACATAAATAAATATGTAAGTGTAAAGAGAATGCAAATACATATAATGCAATTTGATACTCATTTAACTCTTGCTGGTATTATGATCAAAGATAATTTATATCATTAGGGCATAATGCGTTTGTGTTGATGTTTACAGTGTCATAACAAAATTGTTAATCGTTCCGTTTGGAATACAAATGATCTTCTATCTGTTTGAACCTTGTCATCAGAGTACAGGTCTTTTATTTAAAATATATTTTTTTATGAAATTCACAATTTAGAATTTTTTTTGGCCCAAGGACAAACCCTTTTGACTTTAGTTATAAGCGTTTTATGATTTTACCCAGCCCCTCTTCTTTAGCATTTTTAAAATATTTCACAAAACGTTTTTTATATTAACGCGCAAATATGCTTCCCCAAATTTGCGCTGCATTGGTCGGTTTTAACTTTAGCTACCATTTAAAGCTTACATCAGAATAGGCCCTAACGCTCATAAAAACTTGAAACTTTATTTAAGAAATAATTTTAAAAAAAAATCCCCAAAAAAATATTACGACGATTGGTCCGTAATTGGTCCCAACTCTCATATTATGTTAACTCCAGGGAACAACTTAAACATTAATAAAATCGTCAATAATATTTATTCCGAGATCAGTTTTACCACAATGTTTTTTGGTTTAGTTATTCCCTAAAGCGCACCAAACTTTGTGATGATTGGTCTACAATTAATCCTAGATCCCATATTAGGTTCTTTTTTGGTTGACTTTTGTCTTACATAAGTATTTGCTGAGTAGGGTAATACATAATCGGGCTTGACCAACCTTGTTTTTGTTTTTGTTGCTAAGGAATAAAAAATCGACTTTATTTTAGTTGAGGTAGGGTTTTGAGAATAAAAAAACCGGATTTCAAAATTTCCATGATTTTCTACTTTTTTACAAAAAAAGCAAAAAACGCAATTTATTATTTTTGAAAATTTGTATTAAAAGATTGTTACGTCTTATTTACAAAAAAAAAAAGTTTTATTAGAAATTAACCAAAAAATGTTATTAAAAGTTTTAAATTTTTTTTTAGGAAACTATTGAAAGTAAATAAATACTATAAACAGGTTTGTTTATATTCCAAAAAACCCCTACATCAACTGAAAAAACCTTCTACATCAAAACAATACTTAATACTCTTTGCAAATTTTTAAACCACAAAAAACCCTTAAACATATCGAATATCCTGTTACGCATGTTATTTTATGTCAACTTGCATTAGCGGCATTTTAAAGACTCAAGAGACTCACACACACACACACACACACACACGCAAACACATCACCTCTCTAAATGTCTAAAACTTAAAAAGAATTTGAAACGCACGACTAAACTTCACTAAAAGAAGATGGAGAGGCCCAACATTCACAAAACAAAAATATTTGCCACGCCTTGATACACCAGACCAGCCAGTACCCATGAAAAGCCATTAGGGAAAGGAACGTAAGAAATAAGTCAACAAAAACAAGTTAGAAATTTATCGTCGGTCAAGCCAGAAAATAATATAACCTACACATAATTAAAAATTTTGGCTGAATTTTTATTGTCATCCCGGCATGATACATTTGTCGGCCAAAGTTTCAATATATTACCAATGATATTATAAGTGTTTGGCAGATAAGACCAATTATGGACGGTTTATTGCAAAAGTAGGTAGAAAAATTTGTGATAGATTTTATTTTCATATCGGTTTTACGGGCGCAAAGTCAGCTTTCGTATGTAGATTTTATAAGGAAGACCGGACCAATATAGTTGAACGTATTTTTTTGAAGTAAAACCTATTTGTGACTAATTTTATCTTATTTTTTTTATTTTTAAATAGTTTAATGAACTTTAAAGTGATTTTTGAGAGAGGATCATTAAAATATTTCATAGATAGAGAGACTTCTGTTTACACAAAACTTGGTTAGTTAGCGTTAAGTTATTTTTCGGAAAAGGCCTATATGGGAGCTGGAGCTAAGAATAGACCGTTAACCATGAAATTCAAACGGCACAATTTCGTTTTTATAAAACTTATTTTTAAATTTACTTAAATACACGTATTTGGAAATCTATTATAAACGTTAAATTTTGATGCCGAGAAGAATTTTGTACGGGGGCCAGGAAAAATTATAGGTCGATTTTAACCAGAATCAATAAGATTATGTGTAATAATTAACTCCATTAAAATATGTATAAAATTGCGACCTATCTTTGGTTACAAGACGGAGGGTAGAGCATCGCTTATTTCATTTAGAAAGTCTTTCTGAGCCTAAAGCTATTATTTAAAGTCGTGGTAGACCATATGTTCTAGGCTTTACAAACAACAGCACAAAAGCAATAATACCCACATGTTGGTGTAAGGCATAAAAATTTATATTTCTTTAGCTTAAAAAGTAATTTGATTCTATGAGGTTGAAATGAACAAACAAGTTACCAGCCACAAAAAAGAAATAAAATAAATAAGAAACTATAACACGAGCTATGAACAAATCTACGCATGTGCCGAACATCTCAGATAATTTACAATACAATTGCGTTATGAGCCAGTGAATTTAAACTGGGTTTTAACATTTTTGTTGTTGTTGTTTTTTAGTACAAGTATCTTTTACACTTAAGTAAAGAGCCAGAGCGGTGTATTCTTGCTATCTTAAGCAAGTATTTAGCCTAAATTATGGGAAGTAAAGCTGAGGGTAAAATGAGAAAAGTAAGAAAAAAAATGTTTCGCACAATAAAATTTTAAAATTTATAACCTTAAAAACTTTTAAATGAAGGTTTACCATAAACAATTTTTAAAATTCAAATATAATTTTTTTTTAATTTCCCAACATTCAAACCTTAATGTTGGATTTTTTGGGGAAATAAAGTTTCTTATAGAAATATTTAAAAGCTCGAAATAGAGTTCGAAAAGTTTCGAGAAGCAGTTAAATACTTATTGTTAAAGACTGACAACAAAAGTTATTTTTTGCAAATTTAATTACGTATGTCATTTCATTAAAAATAATTCTAATTCTCCTGTCTGTCTGTTGGAAGCACGATAGAGTTTGAACGAAAGCTTTGAAGTGAACGAAATGCTGCTAAAATATTTTTTATACTTTTGAATTGTTTGGTATTGAAAATTGGCAAAATCGGCTCAACAGAAAAATAAATTATGCATCACCGAAATTGATTATGTCAGTATGTCCGTTTGGCATCAAAGAAGATGCTATGATAACGTCTAAGCGCAAGGTTGTCCAATAAAAAATTTGAAGTAATTTTTTTTGGATTTTTTGCTATTTTTTGCAGAAGGAGCAGAAATATGACACGCCTTTTTATGCCCACTTTTAGATGAATATAGGACTTTTACTAAAGTCATTCATAGAAAACTTTAATGCCTTTTGTTTACTCTTGACCAAATTGGACAAAATTTGCGTAAAGTAAGTGTGGCCCACCCGCTTAAGTTCAGTTAAAGATGGTCCAACAGTGGTATGAAGTAAACCAATTCGGGTAATAAACAAATATTGGGTCTCAAAACTGATTTTAAAATAATTTTTAAATTTTTTAGTTTTGCGGAATAATTATTATTTTTTCGAATTTAATTTTGCAAAAAAATAAAATTAAAGAAAATATCTGCATTTAATCGTAAAAAATGTTGGCATTACATAATATTTTACCAGTTAAAGCCCAAAAACGTTGTTAAAAAACTCAATGTTTTTAAACAAATCTAATCACTAGTTACATAGTCATATCATTTAGTTTGAAACCGACCCACTGTGCACTAGCTTTTCTGCAAATTTTACTTTTTTATATTTTTTAGTATTGAAAACAGTTAGTTTGGTAATATTTTATTTTACTCTTTTTTGCAAGTTATAGCTGGGAAAGTAAACAAGTAAGAGCGCTATATTTGGTTGGGCCAAATCTTGTATACCCTTCATCATATGTGGCCCATTTGGGCAAATGGTCCAATTTTTTCAAATGTACTTTATTTCAAAGTTGCAAAACAATAAGTTTTGTGTAAAAAAAAGGCAGTTGTCTTTTTTTGCTTAAATCTCAGCCAGTTATGGATGGAACTTGCCAGTTTTTAATACCAATTTTTTAAAAAGATTTTCAAAAATTTTATACCACATACAATGGGAGCTACGAAAACTTGATTTCAACCAACACACTGACAGACGGACATACGGATAGACGGACATGGCTATTTCGACTTACCTATCTGTAATGATCCAGAATATACATATATACTTTATAGGGTCGCAAATAAATATTGTAGAAATTACAAACAGAATGACAAACTTATATTTATACTAGCTGACCCGGCAAACGTCGTTTTGCCAAATATAAAAAAAGAGTACCCTAAAAGTTGAAAAAGTACTTTTTCGCCCCCTGTTACTATTGTTGTTAAAATTTTTTTTATTATACTATTTTTTATGTCTGAAGGAATCCGAGTTTCAAATTTTACCCAAATCGGCCTAGTAATTTACTATTAAACGCATTTTCCCGGTTTTCCCCCTGATACTTTTTTACTCCCAATTCTAGTGTCAACATTTTTTTCTCAAATAGTTGTCTAAATAGTAGTAGAAGCTTAACTGAAGCTTTTCATGAATTCTAAAAGAGAAAAAAATTTTTTTTTTTTGAAGTACAAAAAATAATAATAATAAGTAAGATTTTTAACCCTATAAGTTCGAATATCCACAAAGTACCAAAAACGTATTCATATTTTTTTTTTGGAGGTGTGACGAATACAGTTAAAATAAAATTTCTATGTTTATTAGTTTAGTAGTTTAAGGGGCCCCAAAAAAGTACCAAAATATAATTTTACCCGTTTCTACCCCCTAGCCAACAAATTTTAAAAAGTACCAGACACCTGTCCGCCTATTTTGTGAGAAGAATATAATGCTTGTTAAATTTTGTTTCTTTCTTGTTTGGTTTAGAAGATAGCAGGTTACCGATTTTTCTCTTTTTTACCCCCTAAATATTTGAATTTCGAAAAATCCCTTCTTAGTATATCTTTACAACGGGAAAGGACACCACTGTCCAAATTTTAAGTCTCTAGCTTTATTCGTTAGGGGGGGAGCTTTTTTCCCTCTTGCCCTATTTTACGCCCTCTAGCGATATAAAATATACCTTACGTACCTAACAAATACACATACAAAATTTTATAAAAATCGGTATAGCCGTTTCGGAGGAGTTCAATTACAAACACTGTGACACGAGAATTTTATATATAAACATAAACTTGCCACAGGTGTGAAGGGTATTAAAATAGACTTTAACTTCTTTAGTCTTCTTCCCCATTTCTACTAACCATTTTTAGCAGATAATTTCATTAAGAAGATCATATTTAACGTTTTGGGCCTTATGATTAAGTAACATACCACTTAAAAATAAGCATCTTTACCAGTTTCTTTAAAACTATACATTTTTGAAATACATATGAAAACCCAAACATCTTTCTAATATTTTCTTAAAAATGGTAAAATAAAATTGAACCAGTTTAAAGATAAAATTGATCTGTTTTTAAATGAACGCAATTATACAACTTTCAATTAGTGATCTGGGGATACACATTTCAATATTTATTTCCTTAAACAAAATTAATGTATCGAAGACTTATTGGAAAAACCAGCAACAAACGAGTTAAAACACACTCTCTGACAATTCAGTTTGTTGCAACTGTTTTATTTTAAAACTTTTTCTTTTTTTTGTTTACAAATGTCACTTTGACAAAGTGTAACTATTTCTAAGCGACACCCCACTTTTGGCAAATACAATTCTATACTGTTTTCCTTTTTTCTATATATTTCAAATATCCCCTTTCCAGCACTCCACGTTCAATGATTATTGTACATTCTTATGTTGGTTATTTTCTTTAGACGGTTATCGTGTTTTCTTTCTTTGTACATAAAAGACTTATATGTAAAGTTGGCTTTAATTAGCTGGACATTTATATGTAACTTTAATAAGACGGTGCCATATTTGTGGCATCTCTTGTGGCAAGACACTTTAAATCGTTTTAATTATAAGGGGACAAAATATTTTTTTATTAAAAAAAAAGGCGGACGAGTTTTTTTAAAGAAAATTTTCCTACAAAATTAATTTAAATTTACAGAAACATTTTGTTATTTTTTAGTTTTTACACGAGTAGTAGGGGTTTCTTTAGACCAAAATTTTCCAAAGCCTTAAACATGCAAATAATGTCCAAACACCCAAATAAAAACACAACTCTTTGAAAAATCAGGAAATATTTTACACATTCGTTATTCCCAGACTTTCGGTTATATTTTTCCATCAGCAAAAATTATGTTAATCAAAGTTCGAATTTTCGAACATTACAAAACTATTTTTTATACTTATTCAAAATGTTAAGTTCGAATTTTTTTCAGTAAGAGAAACTTAATGTTAATAATAAGAAAACCATAAAAAAAAGTTAAGGGTTTTAACATCTATCTATCTTTTATATATATAAAGATAAAAAAAAATTTGTTTGTATTTTATAGCTGGCCAGTCCGTTGGACCGATTTTTTTGAATTTTTACAGCATGTTACTAAATTTCGGATGCCACGCCCACTTTCCATCCAAATGAGCAAAAAAGCAACGTTGATGATTGACTAACTGCCTGCCCAAACGTATAAAGTTACAGACATAATTGGGGCTGTCGGCTCACCACCGAATGTGTAGACCCACCAAGAAGGGATTTTTGAAAATTAAAAAAAGGGGGGAAATCGGTAACCTTATATTTGCTAAGCCAAACAAGATACAAACAAAATTTAAAAGCATTCTATTTTATTAAAAAATAAGTGGACAGGTGTCTGGTACTTTTTTGATTATCGAGTGATTATAGGGTAAAAACGGGTAAAAATTATATTTTGGTGCTTTTTTGGGGCCCATTGCAACTTCTAAACGAACAAAGTTAGAAATATAACTTTAATTGAGATCGTCACTCCTGCAAAAAATATGAATAGGTTTTTGGTACTTTTTGGAAATTTAAACTTATAGGAATAAAAATTGTACTTTTTTTGGTACTTTTTTAATATTAAATATTTTTATAAATTTTTATGGAATTTATGTAGAGGTTTACCGCAATTCTTTCACTAACATACAGACATTTATTTGAGATAAAAATTTTGGCACTTAAATGGGAATTAAAAAAGTACCAAAAAGGGGGAAAACGAGAAAATGCGTTTAATGTAAATTACTAGACCAATTTAGATAAAATCTGAAACACAGGTTCCTTTAGACTTAAAAAGTTATATGAAATAATACAATTTAAATAACATTAATATTGGGATAAAGAAAGAAGACATTTCGGGTAAACAGGAGCGAAAAAGTACTTTTTCAGCTTTTAGGGTACTTTTTAAATTTTTTAAGTTTATGAGTCTAGAAACGTAAATTAGGGCCTATGGCTTTTAATTAAGATAGAAAGAAAGTCATATAAGGGGACGAAAAAGTACTTTTTTTAACTTTTAGGGTACTTTTTAAATTTGTTGAGTTTCTGTGTTATTGGGGCGTTTTCATCCTGATT
>NDXZ01003835.1:0-14309 GCA_003055125.1 Paykullia maculata | reverse complement strand
TAGTTTTTTTTTTTTTTTGGTTAAAACCAACCTTTGTGTAAATTTTCTACTGTAGCGTATTAAGGTATGTATGTGTATTTGAGTATTTTAACGCACAAATATTTTACTCTTTTATTTGTCTTACAAAGCAGACCTTCATCATCATTTTATTTGTCCCATAAAAACTTAACCCAACTTAATTTTAAACCATTAATTTCTTTATTTAAATGTGTACGCACTTTATGTAATACAATTTTTTTAAGATAAGCATTTTTAACTTTCTAATTAAGAAAACTAGCTCAAGGTTATTAAAAAAAAGATTTTGGGTAGTTTCGAAAATAAAAATATAAAATTTTTTCACTTAAATATGTACGCCCCAGCAAAAATTTAGTAATGAAATGCTATTACGCAATTATATAAATACTTTTCAATGACTTCTACATACCGTCTGCCTTACTAATCCCAAATTAACTGCCATTAGTAAACTAAACCACATAGAATTACACACTTTGATAGGGTTTTTCAGTTGAACAATACACTGTAAATATGAAGTATTAGCTAAACAATGGACCCCATTTTATTTAGCAAATGGTTAACTTATGAGGAAAAATTTGGGTCTAAGAAGTACATATCTGACCAATAACATGATTTAAATGTGATACTTATGCCCAGTTTGGTATTCTATTAAAATACAAAATCCAGTTTTTATAGGATATGTAAAAACGCCTGTGCTCTCCCAGTGATCGCAATAGTGTGGCAGAAGAGCCGTCAACCTCGACTCGTCGTCGTGCCCAACAATTGAACATCTCACGAATATCACTGATGCGAATTTTGAATAAAGATTTGAATTTACACGCTTACAAGGTTCAATTGACTCAAGAGCTAAAGTCTTCAAGCGTCGTCAATACGTCGAATGGTTGGATGAACAGACGGAAGTGAATGGTGACTTTACAAAAAAAATTATTTTCAGCGACGAGGCACAATCAAGTTTACGTAGCTCCTATAGGTCACCCAGGGTTGTATGTGTTATCAAACTTTTGAAAATGCTTTCGATAAAATCGGATTGAAAACTGGCAAGATCCATTAATAACCGGCTGAGATATAAGCAAAAAAAGACGACTGCCTCGTTTTTTTTTAAGTTTTTTTTTTACTCAAAAATTATAACATTTGTGTTTTTTCGATTTCGCAAAAAAAAATGTTTATATATTTTTTGTTTTTTAACACAAAAATGATTATATTGGGAAGAAAAAGCAAAAAAAATGTTTGTGTATTTTTAAAAATTTTTACTAATATACACACATAAAGAACGTAGTGAAGGGTACATAAGATTCGGTATAGCCGAATATAGCGCTCTTACTTGTTTATTTATGTCATATTTGTTTGCTTAAATGTTTTTATTAGGTATTAAAGATATTTTTTTTAAATTAAAAAAGAAATTATTATGGCTTAAGTTTAAAAAAATGTGACGCTAAATAAACATTAACTTGGCATGAAGCATATTTAAAAAAGTGCTTATAATCCGTTAACCGTTAAAAAAATCTTTAGGTACGAATAAACCAAATATTTTGGTTATTAAACTTTAAAAACAAAGATGTTTTTTTTTGTATTAAATAAATTTTGTAGATGGTATTACCAATGTACTGGGTAATTATTTCTTTAAAAGTAAGAAAGTTGTTACAATAAATACTAATCCCCTTATTCATAAATTAGTTTTCTATGAAAACTTCGTTTTATAAAAGTTGTATAAAATTAAAAATTGATTATTAATATGGCTTTCATTATTTTAGTTTTATAATAGGGGTATTTGTTTAATTACTTAAATGCTCTTATACCTCTAAAACTTAAAATAGTATATGAAAGTTTAAGAGGTATAAGAGGCGTTTAAGCGATTAAACGAATGACCCTAATGTGTTTAATTGTTGGTAATAAATATAATTGAACACTAATGCGGTTGTGTTAAGTGTTTGAAACAATCTTTAAGCATGACCTTAGCTTTTTTAAAACTTTTATTTTTTATTCAATACTACTGGAATGCAATATTAACTGCATAATGTCAAATTAAAGCACCTCAAGTAAGAACAATCTTTTAAAACTATTTAACTGTTGCGAATGTGGACACGTTTTAACTGTTTGAACAATAAAATAAATAAAGATATTTTTATCTTAGTTTCATTTATCTTCTATTTTGAAAGTAATTAAAGTTTTAATAAAGTGTAGTTATTGTTTTTTTCTCTGGTTTGTTTATTTTATCTTTAATATATATTTGTGCAAAAACTAAGTGATAACAAGCAATTCGTAAATTGTTGTATGGAAAATTGTTTTTAAAACCACTTTTTTCTATATTTTTTAGAAATTTACATATTTACCTCAAGCCGAAATATTATTAAAAGAAAGTATATTAAAAATTACTTTATTTTAGCGCGGTTTCAACGTCCGTCTGTTATATGTGTGTGTGGTATCAAACTTTTGGAAATATTCCTGTGAAAATCCATCAATAACAGGCTAGAATATAAGCAAAAAAAACGACTACCTTTTAAAAATTTGTATTTCCAGCTACAGCTAACTAAACTACAAACATATTTGAAAAAAATTGGACTAATTGTCTCAGGATACGCAAAGATATAGCAAAATACCTCTATGGCCAAAAATTTGTGTCATAAAAGAATTAAGTTTTGTAAGATTTAAACTAAAATTCAGTGAAAGTGAAAATGAAAAATGGTTCAAATTTTTTACATTGAAAACAACAACAAAGAAATTTGGGGCCACTTTCCCTGTTTTTTTTTGTGGGCCATTTTTGATTTTTGAATTTGGGGTGATTTTTCATTTTTGAAATTACCCCAAATTTTTATGTTTTTGGGGTCATTTTTCATTTTTTTAATACAATAAAAAATGATAAAACGAAAACTGGCCCCAATTTGAAAAATGAAAAATCACCCCAAAATCAATAATAAAAAATGGCCCAAAAAAACAGGGAAAGTTGCCCCAAATTTTTGTGTTTTTGTTTTCGATGTAAAAAATTGGGACCATTTCGTTTAGTTAATATTTCAAAAATTTGTTTGGGCAACTTTTCATTTTCAATTTTGGAGCCATTTTTCCTTTCCTTGTAAACTCATTACTTTTTTGGAGCCGTTTTTCCTGTTTTTGGAGTCATTTTTCGTTTTTCTTGTAAACTCATTACTTTTTTTTTTTGGAGCCATTGTGTTTTGGGGCCATCTTTATTGAAGCAATTTTTCATTAAGCCGATTTTTTGACAATCAGAACCAAAATCATTTTATTTTGCTTTTACTAAATCCAATGAAAATCTTACGACTTGTATAAAAGTGCGAAGCCAGCTTTACTTGTTTTTTTTTTTTTTGTTTGTCAACGATATTCAAAATAAGCTAATCAGAGCTGCCACGTGCTTTTTTTGTTACAGTTTGTATGTGTCACCCACCCATTTAAAATTGAAAACAGACTTTACATTTTACAATAACAGCAACATTGTTAATTAGAGAATTTTAATTAAAAGTCGCGTTAAAAAAAGAACTGAACTAAGTGTGTATGTACTTATGTGTGAATACGGGTCAATATTTTTTTAAAACACCATAATTCCGGTAAGCTGACCCTATTTCAATCTTAATAAGGTCACTTAATTTCCAACATTTTCTATACCTCAATATACTATATACTATATGACAACCAAAACCACTAGACCTTTCAATAATAATAACAAGTTTTCTTAAAGAAACAGCCTAGCACAACCATAAATTAAAAACAAAAGCACAAAATTACTGCTATTTCCAAGACTTAAATCACACTTATTACTACAATATAACTTTGTTTAATTTTATTTTTTATATTTTGTTTATCAAACACGCTATTGTTATCACATAACTGTGAAAATTTCTTTTTTCTTTTAAAGATGTTATGTATTGTCATCAAAATACGAAATTAAACACCATATACATAATAGTTCACTATAAAATTAATGACATTTCACAATGAAATTACAAAAACTTTTCTAAAAATTACTAACTTACCTTTAAAGACATTGTTGCAACAGTGTTTATCGTTTTTTATATATTTAAGTGTTTTATCGTTTTTATATTATAGTATTATTAATAGTTTAAGATATTTGATTTGTTTTTTTTTTTTGTAATTCTTAGCTCTTTATAATTTATTTAAAGAAAGCACGTGCTGGATTTTTCTTTCACCTTTCCAATAGTTTTTGTTTTATTTAAGTTTCATTCTTTTCTATCTTCAACTAATGACAGTCGTATGTTGTTTTGTAAATTTAAACAATTACTATCATTAATGTTTGCACTTCCTTTCTAAGTTTTCGAGGTTGATTATATGGTTTGATTTGAATTTCTTTGGGCTTTTTTTCAGTTATTTATTACATTTTCTATACAATAGTTTAATTTAGTGTTTTATGCAAAACGTTTGCTTGTTAAGCACCCATTCACTTAACTGCAAAAATAATAATATAAAACGTTAGATAAACATTTTTAAAACGTAGAGGTGTCCTTAAAGACACTCTACAATATCATTAATGTTCAATATAGTTATTAATACTAAATTTCTGCAAAAAACCTAAGGTAACCTACACATTTTATATTTTTATATTTTTAAAAAGAAAGGTGAGCAACAAGCATCGGTGTAAAATGCTTGTTGCTCGGTAAATTCCTTATACAATTTAAAAAAAAAAAAATTTAGTTTGTTAATTTTTAACAAGAAAATGTAGTACTGAATGCGTAGTTTACTTCATTTAAATTTTTAAAAAATTTCCATTTAAACTCTAGTTTAGTTCGACTTAAATTCTAGTTAAATTCTATTTGGGTGCTACTTCAATTCTTAATTATATATTTATATGTTAACAAATATGCCAGAGTGTATCAATATATTGATATTTTTAAAAAACTACCGATATATGAGCCGTTTATTTTGAAAGTGGCATAAGTCACTTTTTTTTAAGTCGAGATTTTTTTTAAAAATGAGAAGATACCGTTCAATTGTATTTAGTGTTGCCATTTACTCGATTTTTTTGAAAAAGTGACTTATGCCACTTTCAAAATAAACGGCTCATATATCGTTGATATTTGACTTTTGTTTTGCATATTAATTAGTTATTAATTAATTTATAAAAAAAATTTCTCGCCACAGTCTTTTTCGAATAACTAAGCTGTTATAATGCTTGTATTGACAATAACGACGCGAAAATATTTATCATATATTTGCAAGTCTAAAGCAACAAGATTGTATCCACTACCGTAACTTTCGAACTCTGTGCGTATAAAATTAGTGTTAAATATTTTTAAGATGGGTTGCTGTTTTAAGTACATATTGTTATATGTAATTTTTTGATTATATTGTTTCTATTTTATACCCTTCACACGTGTGGCAAGGGTATATATAGGTTTGTCATTCCGTTTGTAGTTTCTACAGTATTTATTTGTGACCCTATAAAGTATATATATTCTGGAAGGGAAGACGATTTAGCCATGTCCGTCTGTCCGTCTATCCGTCTGTCCATCTGTCCGTGTGTTAGTTGAAATCAAGGTTACGTAGCTCCCATAAGTCGCCAAGTCGAAAAAATCGGTATTGAAAATTGGCAAGATCCATCTATAACCGGCTGAGATATAAGCAAAAAAATACGACTGCCTTTTTTTATTTTTGTTTCCTTTTTAACACAAACAATTTTTTTTGTTTTCTTTATCTAAATAATCTAAATATATATTTGAACAAAATTGGACTTTTTGCCCAAACATGGTGAAGGGTATATAAGATTTGGCCCAGCCAAATATAGCGCTCTTACTTGTTTATGTAGATATTTTTAACAACACATTAACGGTTTCAAGTTGTGTTTGTCCAGCATTTCACGCCGGTTCTTTCAAAAATGCGCTTGTATATATAATTTGCCCTTAGATATATAATATAATCTAACAGCAACCGAAAGTAGAGGCCGTCTGATAGGCGAACACATTAAACAGAGGGTGCTCCTTATGTCTATATCTTAAATGCTGGTTTAAATTAATGTCTACATCATTTCACAGGCCCTAACTCACATAATTGTAATTTTACAGAAGAAGGTAAAAACATAATAGAAACGGTATATCAACATGTTGATTTTTTTATATAATTGCTTGTAAAACCGTTATTTTTAAAAATATTGCACTAATTTTATGTGACATGATGTATTTGTGTGAAATTTATTGATGTAACTAAAAAAGTCAATTTCGAAAAAATACGAATTAGGGCTTTTCTACCTGAGACCAACGATATATACATTCATACATATGTATACGTAAACCGTACATATATGTATACATACATACATACATACATATACATACTTATAAAGTTCGTTTTTTATGAGTTTTATGAATTTACGAAGATATCGATTCATATGTATATTGGAACATCGATATTTTTAACTAGATATATATCGACTGAGATTGATATTGATAAAAATATCGATATGAAAATATATCATTATTTTTTCATTTACCCATCCCTAGTACGAACTTATTTTATTTAACTAAGACAGGGTCTACAGAGATTACCTCTAATATAAGGAAGTACATAATTTACAGTAAAGGTGTTATTTACGTGCTTTTCTATAATGTTTCAAATGTTATTTAATTAAAGGTTTTGAAATAAAATTGCTTTTTCATGTAATTTTAAAAGTATACATGCACACACACATTTCAATACATATATGTTTTTTCGACAGTTCATCTTAAAAAACAGTTGTAATGCGCTTTTTCATTGTAATTGTCTCATAATAATTATTACAATAAAAGTACTTACACTAATATAAAGTTTACACGCAACGAGTTTTAAACTCTACAAGATGACTTTACGGAAAAAGCTTGTTATTTTTGGTGTATTCTTTTAATAAAAAGTTTAAATATTAAAATAATTTACAGTGTTTCTAAATGTTAACCTCTATACATAAAAATAGTTATAAAGTTAAGGAATCACCATGTTAAACTACAAGGAAAAACGGATAATGACATCTTCTTTACAGAAGCCTTTATCAAAGAGTGACCCCTTAAGGTACATATATAAATATGTATTCATTTCTTTTACTTCTGCAAGCAGCATAGGGCCATACAATATATGCAGTGCAATACAAGAAATGCAAAATAAACGGAATTTTAATAAGGTTAACTAAAAACAATCTAAATGTCAAGTAAGGAATTTAATTCATTTAGATCAAAATGTTAAACAGAACTGAATCTATTTTTTACCTTTTCACTATCACTTTATTTTATATTATTATATTATTATATATTAAATATTATATTATTTATATTATAAATAACTTTTTTACATTTCAACACTACCCGTCATAGGGTGTTGACTCAAAAGTAAAATAAAATCTTAAACAAATCTCTGCAACAAAACAAGTCAATTTATTATATCATTAATGCAGCAAAATAAGTAATGATGACTCTCCTTGTATGACGTCCGACTAAAAAAAAAAAGCAACAGGTTTGAAACTTTTTCTCAAACCAAAAAAATTTTAGTTTTTCTTTGCGAGTGATAAAGAATTGGAGCAACGTCATCGTCATCATGATAATTTTTCACATCATCATTATGATGATATACTTACATATGTAAGCATATGTATGTAAGTTTGAGTTTAAGATCAAACATCTGCAATGTGTTCTTTACACATAAATACATAAGTATGTATGTATATGTTAAGTACAACATTTACCACATATATGTACATCTATATAAATTTGGTTTGCTAGACCTGCAACTTTTTCTTTTTGATTGTTTTTTTTTTTGTTTTTGTTCGAAATAATTGTAAAAGTTGGCTGCTTCAGTTTTATTACCAGGTTTTCATAAAAATGTTCTAAATTTGCTTTTCATTTTGTACCGACGAATATCTTTCGTTTATATAAAAAAAGTAAAAATGTATGTTTATATGTTCATATGTAAGTATGTATGTAAGTATGTATGTATGTATGTATATTTGGTGGAGAAAAAAGTTTTGAAAAGAAAAATACTACAAATCAAAATCTTTATGTAATAAAAGTATATAATTAAAATTGTTTCAATACAATGCCTTTAAAAAAATGTCTTACGATAGAACTGGTCTGGTACTGAGAGATGACAGTTATAGATGTTTAGAATAAATGGATTTTTTTTATGAAATGTTTTACTACATTTTAATTGATTAATTGGTAGTGCTTGGAGAAAAATTAAAATTAGATTTAAATTTAAGTAAATTTTCTCTTTGTAATAAAATGTGAAAAATTATGTAAATCTTTAAGAATTTTCCTTTTACATTTTACTATTAATCAAAAAATCATATAAATTGCAGAATATATCTATTTGTTGAAGTTAAAAACTCAGCTTAACAAGTTTTAAATTAGTTAAATAAAAACAGTTAGATTTTTAAAAAATTTTCCTATATATGGTATAACATTGAAAGTTTTGCTATTTATAGTAATATTTTGGGTTTTCAGTTTGTAATATCAAAATTTAAATTTTGCTTTTTAATTAAAATATTTAACATTTTTTTATTTAGAGTACAAAAACTACAAATTTCGTTATATTTAAAAAACGTTGCAATAAAATGTTAAAGGTTTTTATTTACAGGGAAATAAAAAATAATAATACATCAATGCCCAATTTCACTGTCATTAGTTAAGTAAATGATATTTTATTTACAGCTTTTACTTTACCATTAGTTAAGGCCCTAAAAGTTTAAATTAGTCAAACAATAGTTATAATTTTAGTTTACAAATAGTTAACTAATGACATTGACTTTGGGCAAAGAGGACTAAACTCCGAACTTTAACTATAAATAACAAAAAATTCCAAATTGGTACCTAAAGTTTAATTTTTTAACATTTTTCTATTTAAAGTGCTTATAAGTATGATACGGATTTAAAAGTACGGATATTCCAAAATTAAGTACAAAATGCTTGATTTAAGAATAACAATTTTAAATAAAAATGACTTAATTTAAGACAAATAGACCTAATTCAGGAATTTTTTCTTGTTTTAAGATTTTTAAGGATAATTCTTAAAAAAAGTAACGTTTCTACCTGCCCTAAGAAAAGTTTAGTTTAAGTCGTTTTAAAAATTTCAAGTACGATTTCATTCAAATTTAACCTCCATATTCAAAAGAAATTTTTAACTTTATTGAAGGTTTTATATTGAACAAATTTTGTATGAAAATTTGAAATGTGGGTGTTAGAATTTTATTCTTAACTTTTTTTTTATGTAGAATTTCTTTTAATTATTTCCAGTTTTTGAACTTTAACCTTTTTTAAAAACTATAAAATTTCCCCTCTTTATTTGCTGCATACAAATTAAGTTAAAAAACTTATTACCACAAACATGCAAAATATTTATGAACTATTACATTGATTTTTATTTACAAGCACACTTTGCTTGTTGAAAATTGTACAAAAAAATATAATCTCCAAGTATCACTTTGTAAACCTAAAGAAAACAAAACTCAAAATATAAAATAAACTTATTACTCAGAAGACTGACAGCAGCAGTTTTGTATAAATTACAACATGTCTTCTTAACACCAAAGCAAGTGTAAACGTATAATAAAAATAATACTGTTAAATATTATATATAAGCTTTAAAAAAAACGCAAAAACAAACAAAAAATCAATCATTCACAAACCAAGTAAACAAATCAAGTCAGATCAAATACCGAAAATGTAATATAAAAAAAGTGAATGCATTTGATTTATTTATTTTTTAGGTTAGAGTGATAAAAACAAGGTTTTTAAAAATATTTATAAGAAAAATGGTAAAATTGTTTCCTTTTTCTATATTTTTGCTAAAATTTGCAATATTTTAAATAGCTTGTAGTAATGCTTTAAATTTGTTTGTTTTTTTTTCCTATATACATACATATTAAAATATGTTTGAAATTTTTCTATTTTTAGTAAATTTCTTTGATGTTAGGAAATTTTTTTAATAAAATTGCAATCTAGCAACCAATGTAACAAGCAACAATTCGAATCAATTAATGCATTTTTAATTGATTCAAATACATTAGCAAAAGTAAATGACATTTACACAGTTACACAATAAATTCTTAGTGTATATGAGTATGTTCTTACTCTTTCCCTCTTGGGGTTCTAATACTTCATTTCGAAAACCAAATTTTTTTTAATATTTTTTTTCGTGTTCTTGAGGTAATTTTATAGAAATTAATCAATATTGTGCAAGCAATAGAAAAACAAACTGAAAAGTTTGCTTTAAATATGTTTCTATTGTTCATTGCCAAAATATAAAATTTCTTTACAAAAAATAAATAAAAAAACAACAAGAAGTAATAAAGTTATAGTCAGCCAAGACAATCCTTATTACACCCTAGAGCACACTATATGTATGTATGTATATATATATAATCCTTTTAATCCTGTAAGGAGCATAGGGCCGTAGTATGTATGTATATAATAAACATATTTTTAGCGGTATTATGAGAGCCCTATCTAAAAGCTTTGACCAATTATGGACACGGTTTACATGGGACTTAATTGTGGTTAATTTTATCTCGATTCCATCATTTTTACAGGCCTTATATGGGAGGTTTTTTCATATTTTAACCTGGTTGCACAAAATTTGAAAGAGGGCTTTGTGTTAACATAGAACTTCTTTTTAGTAAACTTAATTATCGTTCCAATATTTTAAACAATAATTAAATTCATTAAAGTGGTTTCCGCGAAGGGGCCTTATATTTTATTTAAATCTACTGAATTTTATTTTTTTGTTAACTCGTTATATTAAAAATTGCTACATGAACTTCTATTAAAATGTTTTTATGAACAGACAGATGGACGAACATAACATCACTTGTAAAATTATTTTAAGCCGAATGGTATAATTTAAGGTGGTTATGGTACTATTTTCTTTTCGCATTACAAACAACGAAGCAAAAGCAAAATTTTCTTACCACTTATGGTTGGGTGTAGGGTGTAACAACAATTGTATCTGGTAGATTTATGTAAAAGCAATTCTTCTACATATTGCTTTAAAATAAACAAACAATTTGAAAAGTTCATTTTTGATTTTTTTTTACACGACAAAGTTTTTCTTTGTTATTTTTTCTTTTTTGCTCCTGTTTTTTGATAATATCATTCTATATTAGAAGTCATATGGCAAATAGCCAAATTCTGCTAATACTTTCGGGCTTTTTTTAAATTTTTTCAAAAACATTAAATAATAAAATTTTATTTTCAAGTATGACTGACTGGTAAAAGAAATCTCAAGATATAGAGAAAAGATAAACAAAAAATCATTTAAATATTAATACAACTTAGAAGTTCAAGATAAAAGAAATAAACAGAAACTAAAAACAAAATCACAAAAAAAAACTAACCAACTGCTAATTGTTTTGATTAAAATCAATTAATAACAACCAAAATATACAAAATTTTAATTAAGAAAAATCTTAAGTTAGTTTCTAAATACCAAACAGTGAAAAGATTAATTAAAACAAAGTATTGGGCAAACAAAACAACCCACAACAAAGAACCCTACCCTAAGTAACTTGTTATGAACACTTTATTTAATATTATATATTATACCCAGCGGCGAAAAGAAGTAGTAAGCAGACCTTCTGGAAGCCCTTATTTGTCAGACATAAGGGCTTATTGCCCCATTCCATACTCTTACATTTTTTACACACGATGTCCTAGCCAGCCAAGGCCTTCTGCGTTCCCTTCTCCAGCGGGCCGGATTAGAGGCCTTTTTTATTAGAATTTTTTCTTTTTCTAATTTCGACAAGCGTCTAAGTGATCTTTTATCCATTTTGTTTTATTTTTAGTAAGAGTTACAATTATTACAACGTAAAAAGTTCACATAAAAAAACACACAACCGCTTTTTTATAAAATTTAGGTAAAACTTTTTATGTACATAAGTTTAATTCGTTTTTTTCTTTCACATAATAAAAAACAACCTATGTAATTAAGTAGGATGGAGATGGTAGGCCCCACAATAGGGTTTTCCTTAGAAGGCAAGTGAGCATAAGTACTGGATCTAAAAAAAAGGTCTAGGCAGGTCTTACAGAAGGCCTTATAAATAAAGTCCTCCAAAAGTTCGCCGCTGGGTACTTATATGTACATACATATGTATTTACATGTCTGAAAGGTATTTAAAGTCTTAGTAAACTCGATTTTTTTATGATATTAATTTTAGTCCATGTAGGTTTTTCGCCCATGCCTTTGCTGATTCTGGGCCAATTAGTAAAGTTTTCTGAAATTTCCCAAAAAGGCATGTCATGTACACATAAATAAATCTTTTTTTTTTTGGCCTATATGTAACTTGAAAAAAAATTGTTTTCCTTATGTATCTCCAAAATTTTTTTCTTTTAAAAATTCCCCAATTTTTTTTTGCCTATATCTTGAAAAAATTTCTTTTGCTTATATCTCGAAATTTTTTTTTAAATTTCTCAAAAGACATGTCTTACACATAAATATAATCATTTTTGTGTAAAAACAATTTTTTTTTTGCTTATATCTCGTTAATTGCCGGATTTTGCTGATTTTTAATAGCAAGAATCTCGGGGCTCGTTTGATACCAATAACGTGTCCGTACGACATCGAGGGCCTGAGAAAAGTTGATTTATTGAACAGACTGACAGACGGACATGGCTAAATCGACTTTCCTATCTATAAGGATTCAAAATATATATACTTTATGGGATCGCAAATAAATATTGTAGAAATTGCAAACGGAATGACAATCCTATATATACCCTTATCACCTGTGGTGAAGGGCATAAAAACATCCCGCTGGCATTACTGACAGTTGTAGCTGTATATTTTTTTAAAAACGTATTCTGTTCTTATTAATGGATTTTAACTTGTTTCTGTTTTTAAACCATTAAAATTTAATTTAATTATTATTTTGTTAATATAATTGTAAACTTTCTCGTATTGGTTTATTATTAATNTTTTTTTTTTTTTTTGTAAACTACCTGTTAAACAAAATATTTTTTTAATTTTTTTTTTTTGTTTCAAATTATGTTACAGATAACAAACGACATTAACAAAAGGGTTAATTTAAAAATTTTACCAAAATGTTTTGGAAATGTGCCTTCAATGGTACATCAATAAGTACATTTGACATCATTTTATTATTTTTGTTTTTTTTTATCTTTTGTACTTATAACAATAGTGCAAAAGTCTATTTATTATAATACAAATCAATTTACTGTGTTGCAGCGACAATTTCGAAAGGGGTTGGTTTAGTTTTTTTTTAGTTAAATAGTTGCTCTGTATACATAACAGCACGATTTTATTTAAGCATCACTTTGAAATTAATTATATAATTTTTATGTTTATATTAAAAACAAAACAAGATTGTTAATATTTATATTTATTTTTTAAATATTCATATCTTCAATTTTTTGTTTCATTAACCCCATTTTTAAGGAAATGCTTATTTTGCTTTAAAAAAACAAATAAATAATTTATATGTGTGCATATTAAATTTAAGGCTACATTTAGTGTTGTTTTTTTAATTTGTGTTTGTCTTGCGTTTTTTGTATGGGTTTTCTCTACGAGTGCTTAATGTTAATCATAATTTTAACATTTAAAGTTAAATTTTTGAATTTTGCCCAAAATAAAAAAAATTAACACAAAACAAAAAAGGTTAACTTAAAAAAAAGCCTAATATTAGAAAATTTTTACATTAAATGTTCACTGTCACTACTGACAGTTGTAACTGTAAGTTTTGTAAACTAAAAAATAGTTTGTAGGTATTTTTTTTAATCTTTTTTTAATGGTTCGAAATTTTTAACTTTAATAAACATACATTTTTTAATAATTATTAAATTATTTTGATAAATTTAATTATAAACGTTAATCTCCTGGTTTATATCTATATTTATTTTCTTTAAATATATTTTAAATTCCGTATTTTTCTTTTAACTTTGGTTAATTAACCATTCAAAGACGTAGTTAAATTCCATCTTTTTACATTTAAAATCATGTTAAAAAAATTAACAACACATTTACAGAAAAAAAACTGCAAATTTCACAAAACATATTAAGGGCACTTCAATTAGTAGATTAGACGTCAAATATATTTTTTGTACATAGAACTAAAGTCTATTTATCAATTCAATCAATTTAGTTTGTTACAGCTCTCATATACAAACAGCCGGTAACAGTTTAGCATTATTTTTTTTAATAAATGATATCATTAAAAAAAAGTCGTAAATTGTTTACCTATTTTTATTTATTTTTTATATATTAATACACTTAATTTGTTGTTTGCTTATTTTTTTGTAAAAAAAATAAATATAAATACATTTGAACATATTTATTTAACTAATTAAAGGCCATAAAAATTA
>NDXZ01003834.1:8148-24127 GCA_003055125.1 Paykullia maculata | reverse complement strand
GCAACACATATTTACACAATCAAAAGCAATCATTGTTTGAAAATTTCATAAAAAGCCAACTCTAACAACACTCTGCTGCAACTTCCGTTTCCCTTAGAGAACGCGAGAAAAAACTACATACAACAAAAATATAATAATAAATATGAATACAATAATATATGCAAAAAAGTATGCCACATTTTTATACGAATTAAAGTCAAAACAAATTGATAACAGTGAAAAAATTGCTCTAAAACACTAAAAATCAAAAATCCGTCTCCGTTGGAATTCTTATACATAAATATATAATTCAAAAACTTTGCGAATGTATTAAACTTAAAATATATTTTACTACCTCCTATGATACCTGCTTATAAATGCTAAATGTGGCTGCTTTCGATTCTAAAGCGTACTAAGTATAATAAGTTTTTCAACAGGTAATTTGAGAGGCTTTAAAAAAACACCGAAAAAATGATATGTATGTAAATATACAATTTAAATTTAATAAATGAAAAATTTATTTTTATTCTTTAAAAAACTCTTAATTAAACAAAAATTTTTGTCAATTTTTTTTCACAAAAATAAAAAAAAAAATGAAATATAGTTGAAAATATATAAATTATATCTGAAATATTTAAAGAATATTTTGGAAAAATTATCAAGTTTAGTGGCATTTTGTTGAAAAATATGTTTTTTGTCTTCTCAAAAACATCTGGCAGCCTTTTATACACAACATCGTGATCAGTTAACTCAAATACATATTTCATTTGCATTGTGGGAAATAAATAAACCAAAAAAATATGCTACATTTTTTGCAAGTAAAATGTCATGTTATGTCACAAGACAGAGCAAGCAGCATAAATGTAAATAAATGTTTGTTGCTGAAAGGTTTAAAAAAAAGCCAAATAAAAAAAACACACAACTCTTTATGCATGTAAATTTCAGGTAACCGCACGTGCTTTAAATAACCATATTCTACTGAACTTCTGCACCATGTCGCTGTGTTTGTGACCATTTTGACATACACACATTATACATACATACATTTATACATACATGCAATCATACTCTTCAACAAATTCAATAATTAAGGACAGTCGTTTTGTTGCTGGACAGTCGTTTAGTTGTTTTTTTTCTCCCAATAGCTGTGACATTTAGTCAAAAGTTTTATTTTTTTATTTGTGTCCTTTTACCACTTATGTTTGTGTCATGTGATTTTTTTTGTTGCCCATTTTTGTTTGAACAATTAGATGAGCGAGTGTAGTTTGTACAAGTAGCGACACCTTTTTTAAAATTCCATGTTCATCCTGAACATTTTTTCCGCCACAAGTTGATTTCATTGATTTTTGTGTCATAAATTGTTTTTTGATTTCTTTCCTGCTCTCTTCGTTTGAGCAGTACTTATTAAAGCAACAAAATTATATGTAATAACAATTAGCTGGGCATTTTGCAGATTTTTAAATTTAAGTTCTTTAAAAAGAAAAAACCGTGAAAAGTCGAATATTTAGTTTAATTGAACAAATAAAACCAAAAGCAGGTCTTTCTTAAGTTAGGAAGCAAAGTTTCGTGGGAATTTTATTTAATTAAGCGCTTGCAAGTTAAATATAATAAATAACGGGAACAGTGTATATAGTACATACATATGTACATAAGTATGTATCTTCATACAAAGAGTTTATGCCTATTTTTTTGTAATATACATAAATACATATGTATGTATGTAAAAATTTATTCGTATATACATACACCTGTATTATATTATAATAAATTTTTAAATATTGTATGTTTGTATTTCTTTTATAATTTATATTTGTTCGTTTGATCACGTGTGTATGTATGTATGTATGTCTGTATGTGAAGTGTTCATTAACTTTAAAATATATTTTAAAAATCACTTTATGTTGTCCGCTTCGTTTCTTCTTTATTGTATTTAAAAAATATTATTTATAATCATTGACGCATAAAATTTTAATTGAAATATTTTTATATTTTTGTCAACTGATTGGCGATGGCAACAAAAATGTTAAATTGTGTGAACAATTCAATTTGTTTGACCAGAAGTTAAATATTGTATTGCTTTATTAAAATTACAGCTGAAAGCATTTAACTTAAATTAAATAGTAAATATTAGATGAGTCTAGATGAGTATAGAAGATAAATAGAGACTTTTTAAATAGAGCTGTTTCAAAAACTTATCGCAACTAGAGAATTGATCACAAAATTTTTTATAGATAGAACAAAAAAAAAAACTACCTAAAGTATTATCATTTTTAAATTTAATAATAACAACAGAGGCTTATGCTTAATAAAAATTGTTGAAAATCAAAACTTTAAACGAAAAGAAATTAAAAATATATATTTTTATATATTTATCTAATTTTTTAGAATTTAAAAGATAAAAATTGTATACATATGTTTTTAAAATATTTTATTGCCTTAAATATATAAAAAAAAAATCTAAATATGTATCAATAATATATTACAAATAATATTTTTTGAAAATTTTTTACAAAATCTTGTAAAAAAAATTTTTTTTGTAAGCAAAATATTAAAAAAAAAATTTAACATTTTTAATTTCAATGCATTTTTTTATTTTGAATTATTTTTATATGTGAATGTAGATTTTTAATTTAATTTTTAATAAAATTAAAAAATTTAAAACAATATACCTAAATCAAAATAAAAAAAAAGCAATTTTTATAAATTTAATATTAAATATTTTTTCAATGTAAAAAGACAATTTATTGAAAATATTTTATAAATTTTTTACAAAAATTAAATTCTTTACTAGAAATTATTTAAAAAACTAGGAATCTGTAAATTTGTATTCATTACTTCGTTTACTTATAACGGAAAATATGTTTAAATTGTATTCAACTCATCGCATAACAAATTCACCATCAAACAAATTTACCACTTGTTCACTGTACATTCCCCCCACACAAGTACCCAGAGTTGTAAATATTGCGTAGGTTTTGTTTTCTTTTTTTCTGTTATTCATTGTAAAAAAAGATTCTAACTTGTGGATGTCGTATTAAAAAAAATGTGCTGATTTAAACAATTTTTTAAAGTTATATAGCGATTAAATATCAGAGGTTGTGCAAAAAATATTCAAAAATTCCAAGTAAATATTCGATGCTTTAAAACGGAATTAAAAAGAAAAACAAACAAATCCCAATAAGAGGACACCAAAGCAAAAAAGCCACCAACAAAGTGATTGACCTCGAGTTAAAAGCAGCAGAAAAAAACAACAACAAAAAAGAATACCAGCCAAGTGAAGCAACAATTTCTGATACTGTGAGTGTGAATGTGTTTGTTGTTGTTATTTCTTTTAATTTATATGGAGTAGTGAGTGGCTGAACTAGAAAACAAGTGCTCGCTTTACTTGGCTGCCTGCATTGAACAGCATAACCATACAGTAGCTGCTCGGGCACATCAATTTTTTTTTCTTTGCTCAAGTTGAGGGGGGAGGGAAAAGGTCAAGAATTTCAGTTAACGCGGCGACAAAACGAGTACCGTAGAAGTGCATGTGTTTGTGTGAATGTTTTGTTAAATGTTCAACAATTGAGTGCCGGCCACATACTTGAAGAGAAACAGCAATCGCAATAACAAACACCTCACAGAGTTAGCCAAGTATCTAAACCAGAAAAAAGTGAGCTACAATAGAGTAGCAGTAAGTAGCTTCAGCAGGAGACGGGTGAATTGGGGGTTATAAATGCGCTGACAATGGGCACAAGTAGTTTTCAAGCTGAAGGTGAGGCTCAAGGCTTTAAGTTTGAATGGTGTTGCTATTTTTGTTGTTCTTTTGTGTTTTTTCTTCTTTTTTTTATTGAAATTCTAGATAACAAACTACTTGTGAATCTTAATATTCAGGCAACAAGTGCTTTTAGTGGTGGAAGTGGTGTTGTTGTTAGTGGCAGCAGTAATCCATCAACGTCTAATAATATGAATGTGGAATTGTGTTTAGTTTGCGGTGATCGTGCCTCAGGACGTCATTATGGAGCAATCAGTTGTGAAGGATGCAAAGGATTCTTCAAGCGTTCGATACGCAAGCAGTTGGGTTACCAGTGTCGCGGTGCAATGAATTGCGAGGTCACCAAACACCATCGCAATCGTTGTCAGTTCTGCCGATTGCAGAAATGTTTGGCCAGCGGCATGAGAAGTGATTGTAATTTTCATTTAATAATGTCGACAAACATTTTAACAAAATAATTTTTTTTTATTTATATGTACATACATAGAGAAAATATTGTTGGGAATGTTTAGTTTGTTATTAATCCTAATTTTCCCCGCAATCTAACATTTAATAGTAAACGTATATGTGTGACACTTTAGAGTTCTATAATTAATAAGACTTAATAATGACAACATAAAAACGTGATCATTTTTAAATGGAAAATTCAATTTTTGCAAAGAAATTGACAGTTAAAAAATTTCCCAAAAACATTAAAAAATTTTAAATTTTTAAACCAAAAACTTGTGGTAGATAAATGACTAAAACAAAACAAACAAGAAGCGCAGAGTCGGTAAAAATAAATCTAAATTTTTGTTTTTAAGATTAAAGTTATTCACCATTTAATTCTAACTAGATGCGATAAAATATTCTAATTGATAGTACAAATAAAAACAGGAAAATATCCCAACCAGTGTTGTCAGCTTTTAAATTTAATTTAGCATAAAACGGTCAAAAATTAAAAAAAAAGGAATTTTGTCTTTTGAAAGAGATAGTAAGATAAACGTAAATTGCAAAAAAAAAATCTTAAAATATACAGTCGAAGAATTCAAAAAATAAAAATCTTTAATGTGTTCATTATAAACGCGACAATTACAATTTACTACGATTAAGTAAATGTTTACTTTGTGGGAGACTTGTTTTTACATCAGCAAGTTTGAGTAAAAAAATTTGTTGTATTAAACAATATATTGAGCAATTTTTGATGCAAGATGTTCGAAAGTTATTTAGACAACCGTTTTCGATATGAAAATCATTTATTATTAGTTTTTTTTTATAATTTGCTGTCACTACAAACTTTTCAAAAGCACAATCATTGGTATAAGAAATTTTTTGCTCTGAGAATTAAAAAAAAAAAGTGCTAAAAGTAAACAAGTTGACAATGTTGATCCCAACTAAATCCTTTACAGGCTTAACCTGTTTCTTTAACCTTCTTTAAAAAAAACCCTGTGCATGTTCATTTTACATACTAATTTCTAATCGCCTTTTTTAATTTTAGTATAATAAAGTTATTTTTGGTTAGAAATTAATTCAAAATCGAAATTTTCGGCCCTTTATTTACAGCTGTCCAACATGAAAGAAAACCTATACTGGATAAAAAGGATTCAAATGCTGCCAACTCAGCAGGACAATCGACAGCACAGGCCTTAACAGTTGGTGGAGGAGGTGGGGGAGTTAAATCTACAAATGCTAGTCCACAATTTCAACAGAGAACGAAATTTTCACCATCCACGTCCTCAATATTTAATCACAATTTAAATGCAGCCGCAGCAACAAACTCCAATACGGCTGCAGCCTCTAATACGGCGGCAGCGTTTGCATTGGATACAAGTAACTTAGCTGCTCCAGAAATATTTGGCTTAAATTTTGTAGAGCTGACGCAGTCATTAAGTAAGTTTTGAATGACTAAATAACTTTTAAGAATAATGTATATATTTTTTTACTTTCAGTACAACAAGCTCAACAACAACAGCAAAATCAGTTGGCAAATCAAGTTTCTGCAAATGCAAAACCGTTAAATTTTTCACCTGAGCCCAAACAATTTTTACCCGACAACGATGTTGATGAGGAAGAGGAAGCAAGCAACGGTATTGACATTGATGGTTTACGCCAATTTGCCAATGCTGCCTCTAACAATAGTAGCAATAATAACCAGGAGGCCATTGACTTTGCCATAACAATGGGTTTACGAAATTTTGCCAAAACAGTCATAAACAACAATAATCAAAATCTTAATTTTAATATGGATTCCTTGACAACCCCGAATCCTATACCGGCGATAGGTATAATTCAAAACTCCTTGGACAAACATATGATTGAAAAGGCTCTGCAAATGCTGCAACCAATAAGGCAACAATTGGAAACCCAGTTGGCTAGTGAAGGCAATGGTTTAGTAAAAAACGAACTTAATGATAATATTGACATGGCTGAGACCAGTGGTAATGAAGAGGAATTAATAAATGACTGCACGGATTTATATGAGCAACAAAATCAAAGAGAATTTGTCGTAAATGAATCGATATTCGAGAATGAGTTAATATTACCCAACTTTGCAAGTTTCAATTTACAAACCCCCAATTTACTATCGTCCTACTTTAATGTTCACTATGTTTGTGAATCTGGTTCGCGTATAATATTTTTAACTGCAGTGTGGTTGCGTAAGGTTCAAGCATTTGTAGAATTGCCTCAACACTCTCAAATAACTTTGCTACGCAATGCCTGGCCCTCTTTGCTGGCCCTTGCTGTGGCTCAGGTACGCAAGCTGTCGCAAAGTACCATCATTAATACCCTCATCCATAATGTACGCCAACGAGCCGACATAGACAAAATCGATCCACAAAGAATTAAAAAGCTGAGTGAGCATATAGCTCATTTAAATTCCTTTATACAGACTATACAATCTTTCGATCCATCCGATATGGAATATGCTCTACTACGTTTGGCCTGTCTTTTCAATCCCCACTCCCTTATAAGACGTAAAGAACAGTCCGTGCGCAGTTACGTGCAACGTGTGCAACAGTATGTTCTAAGCAGTCTACGCAAACTGATTGCTTCTCAAAATTTTCCCGCCTACGAAACTGAGGAACGTTTTAATAATTTAATTCTCAACTTAATGCCGTTGAGTGCCTTTGAGTCAGACTCTATCGAAGATTTATTCTTTTCAAATCTAGTGGGTCAAGTGCAAATTGACAATATGTTACCGTATATTTTAATGCTGAGTAGCAGTGTGGCAAACTTAAGTTGTTAAGTTTTCTCCTTTAAATCGTTTTATTAACGTTATTGTTTATTGTTTACATTTTTGTGAATTTTTCTTTTTATATCTTTTTACTAGACTGATAAATAAATATGAATATAAATTATACATGTATTTTGCGCGTAGTGTGTTAGTCACTTTAAACAGTTAAGAAAACATATTCTTATCAATGTAATTGAATTTTTTATTTAAAAAAAATACTGAATTTAAAAATACTGTTATTTTTAAATTGTAATATTGATTAAAATGCTTTAAAAAAGCTTTTTTTATACAATTGTTCGAATAAACATAATTAAAAAGAAAATTCTGTGAAAGATTTTTTTATAAAAAAAAATTTATACGTGAAGTGTTCGAGGAAACTTTTTTTATTAAAGAATCCTTTTGTATTTTTTCTTTTTTTAAGCTGAATTAAGAAAGACATGTCACTTACCTTGTTTTTACACTTAAAACCTTTTATAGATTCTTGCTACAATTTTTGTTCTTGAAATATTTGATGTTTATGAATTTTGATGCATAAAATATGGAGGGTGATTTTAAAAACCTTCAAAAACAAAACAAAAAATCGTATAAGCTTTACATAATTTAACATAATTTTTAATTTTATTAAATTAATTTTTTTAAGAAACACAATCCTTGTTTAAGTAACCAACCTTTATTTTTCGCCCGTAAACATCTGCTTGCATTTGTAACACTTAAATTAAATTTTAAAGAAGCACTATATAGTTACATTAATTTTAAAACTTTCTTTTATTGTTCACTTGTTGGTTTTTCGCGACGTTTTTAAATTAAGGTATACATTTTTACTCTCTTGTGCCACTCATTTAGAGCTGGTGTAAGATCTTTATCGCTAATTGAGTTCATACGTCGTAAGGAACTGTGCACACCAATGTCAGCTATGGATATTTGATCGCCACCAAAGTATTGGCGTTTCTGCAAACGATTACTTAAAACTTTTATTATATTGACTTTACTTTTAAAGGTAGTACAACGTAACAATTGATAGCAAATATCCAGCACAGCATCAATTTCATTGCAGAAAGGAGAATCCTCGTAGCGATATTCGTTGGGACCAATACGGCCCAAATAACGTAAAATATTTACCTCTCCATAAATGGGTACATACATGGTTGGCGAACTAATCATTTCGGTGTGTTCACCTAAGAAAAAAACAAGTTTTATGAGTTCTGCTTTAATTTTGTTGTTCAGAAACCTACAATTTTTCCATATCAAATTAACATGGATTTTAGGTAATTTCGTATTAACGGGTACTGCTTTTAAAGCATTTTCAAAAGCTTTAGCATCTTTGCCAATGTCATTCATAGTGGAGTGGGTGAATATCTTTACATCCAAGGTAAATAAATCTTTCCATGCATTTTTTAAAGCCAACAAGGCGTAAGGTATAAAATTAGGATGTCCATTTATTACTACATCATGTAGAGGTTCCTGATGTATTAAAAAACAAAAAAAGTGCAAAAAAATTTTCGAAAATAATTTTAGAAATAAATACCTCTTTGAGACCACCATTTTTTGTTGTTGTAAATGATGTAGTATGTTGTGGTCCTTTTGCGCATAAACCCAAAGTAGAACGTATACCAGCTAATTGTGCTTTTAACTCATTTAACTGTTGCATTACCTTTTCTTGCCTAAGGACCACATTTTGGGCGTCATCACCAGAGACCTTGTTTGACAGACAAAACACAAAAAGTATTTTTTTTATATATTTCAAAATGATTAAAATTAAAAATAAAAAAATTTTAGGTTAGATTTATGAAGTGAAGAAATGATACCAAAAAATAAATAAAGCACCTCCGCATTCATTTCTGTTATCTTTAAATTCTATACACATAATAAAAGCTTTTCTTTAAATAAACTAATAAGATATAAAAAGCAAAACAAATAAGAACATTTTCCCCACCAAACAAAAATGAGCAGCAAAAGTAAAAAACTAAAGCAAGAAGATAAAAGAGAAAAAAAGTATGTTGGGAACTCGCTGTCGGACGATTTTGCACGGAAACAATTAAAATTTTTAAGGTTAATTACAAATTAATGAAGTTTATTAAAGAAAAATGTCATCATCAGAATATTAGCCTTCAATTATGTAGGATTATTAATGGAAGAAGAATTATAAACATTACTAGCTTTTTTAATAAAACATTTAAATATTTTTAATCAACGAACTTTTAAAATAACAAAATCTGGCAGCAATTGGTGAACAGTCTGTAGACTTCCCTTTTAAACTAATGATGTTAATAAATTTCTATAAAATTTGATGAAACTAAGTCGTCAGTGGGTTATGGATGGGTTTTTAAAATGCACGTTTTAGCCACGCCTCTATTATTAACACACAAGCGTTGTAATTTTAGATTTTTAATAAATTAATAATGAATATTGTATTTAATTAGTAAACAAACAAAAACAAAATGTAATTTTAAATAGAAACAAAAAGTTTATTAACCTTAAGTAATTGTTGTATGTGCAAACCCAGTTTATCCAAATCTAGTGGACAACACATGCTAACAGCAGAGGCAGTGGTTGCAGACGTGGTCTTACCATTTGTTATGTTAAAAAACCCCTTAAAAATAAATCAAGTTTAAAAAAAAATACGCAAAATTATAAACGTATGTGTGTACAATGTACATAAATACATACGATGCATATTAAAAAAAAGCATTAACTAAAAAAAATATTTTTAAAATTGATATGACAACTCACATTGAAATTATTTATTTCTTCAGTCGACGTCCCCGAGACACATGCGACGGCATTTGCAGACAAACTTAAATTTTTCATTTCATACATACATTTGGGCACCGTAATATCAAATTGTGGCAATAGAGTTTTTAATTCGTACATTTTTAACACTTTTTCGAATTTTTTTTTTGCTTTAATTAATAAATTTAAATTTTTTTACATATTTGTCTTTCAGCTGCAACTAACTTGCTTGTTAACTGAACTTTCAAAGAAATTCACTGCGAAATGATAACACATTAAAATCAAAACAGTGTTTCCGCAATGCTATGCTATTGTTTAAAAACTAAATCAAGGCGCATCAACATTAGGTGGCGTGAGATTACAACAAGTAAAACGTTGTTTCGTTGTTGAGATGTCAAGTGAATAAAGGAAAATTTTTGTTGTTTTAGTTTTTTGCGGGAGCTAAAAGAGATAAACATAAACAACTTTTGACAGGTGGTGTCGAAAAGCCAGCTGATCTACTTTTTTTTGCATAATTACGTGATTCAGCTGGCAAAAGTTGTTTATGTTTATCTCTTTTAATACACAGTTTTTTAATACACTTTAAGTAAAAGAATAACCCGCAGGGTAAAAAAAAATTAAAAACTGCTATATTAAAACAATCGAAGCTAAATCATATTTAGTTATGTATCATTAAATATGGTAATATATAAATAGCAACACAAAGCCTATTTTTAGACTGGTTGACTTTTTAAAACATATTATGTAGGATTCTTGCGGTATTTGTAGAATTTTTGGATGTTTTAAATAAATCGTAGTTTTGGCAACACTGTAATAAAAGAGATAAGAGCAAGGTGGTGGTGACATTACATCAAGTTGTAAACTGTTGTTATCCTTGGCTTAATTGTCAAAAACAGCGTGGGCTAAAGCATATGTAAACAATTTTTGACAATTTGGCATCCAATTATGCAAAAAATGTAGCTCAGCTGTAAAGCTAACACCACCTGATGTCAATTCGCCTTGGATATTCATTTTTTGTTTGTCATTCGTAAACACAGAAAAGTCAAAGTCAGCTGCGTGTAAATAACGTGGTGTTGAAAATTTATAAATTTTTTTCTTTCGAATTAAATCGAAATTTTTTAGGGTCAAAAAATTTCTAATTATGAGTGATGATGAAGATCAAGTAAATGTCAAGTCGCACAAACAACTGCTGCAGGCCATCAGCAGTTTGGGCAAAACACAACACATAAGAAAATCTACACGTGATGAACCTAAATTACACCAAGATGAATTTCAGTTGGTTAAGGCAGCCGCGGTTGCAAAAAAATCGCATCCTGTCGATTTAAATGATATAGTGGAGGTGTTAAAAGGAACTAAAAAACATTTAAATGTCGGCAAACAATTAAAAAATGTGGTGACTAGCAAAAAGGTGTTGGAGAGACCTTTAGAAAAGCCGGCTGCCGAAAGAATAAAACGTACAATTGGCTATGAAAATGTTAAAAAGGCATTGGCCAAATGGGATGCTGTAGTGGCAGCAAATAGGTCTGCAGAAACACAGGTAAAGAAAGAAACCACGGCAAGAGAAAAAGAACATAAATGTTAATTATTTGTTTTAAGGTTTTTCCCTTGAAAAGTGAAAGAATTTATGTGAATACTTCACTTAACCGCCAACCTTTGCAGCAGTCCATTAAAAGTGACCTAATGGTGCAAATGGAAGGATTGGAGAATAAATATGCCCAATTAAAACGTAAACAAATGGGCGATACCGATGATCCCAAAGAACTGGAAAGACGTGAAGAAGAATTATTGAAAAAGAAAATTACCAAGGAAGAGCTTATGGCCAAGCGCAGAGAGTTGTCCTACCTAAAAATGCGTGAGTCCCAAAAGTCAGCCAAGGCCCGATTGCAAAAGAAAATCAAGTCTAAAAAGTATCATAAGCTTTTGAAGCGTCAAAAAATGCAGGAACAAATTAAACAATTTGAATTGCTGCAAAAGACTAATCCTGAGGCAGCCTTGGAGAAACTTAATTCTTTAGAAAAATCCAGAGTATTGGAAAGAGCTAGTTTGAGGCATAAAAATACGGGAACTTGGGCTAAAAATTTACAAGTCAGAGCTAAATACGACAAGGATGTACGTAAAGATTTATCAGAACAGCTGCAAGTCAGTCGTCAACTTACGCAGAAGGTGGAAGAGGAATCAGAAAATGAAGATATAGAAAACGAAGATAGCGCAATGCATTTTGAAAATGGTGCAGATGATGAAGACATGGCATATGATCCGTTTAATCCCTGGACAAAAGTTGGTAAGAACTATAATAAAGCAGCAACAAAAAAAGAAGAGGAAAAAGCCAACTGGCGTAAATATTGGCTAGAACGTAACGATAATGAAAAAATGATGGAAGATTATAAAAAATTGCTGCAAGAGCAGGAAGAGAAACAAGAAGAGGAGAAGGATTTGACCAGCCAAACAAAGCCAGCTAAAATGAAAAAAATCAAAAAAGTCTTAAAGAAAAAACGTAAAATTGAAAATGGCTGGGTGGTAGAAGAACTAGACCCATCTCACAAATCCATAGATGATATTTTTGATGCACAAGAAGATTTAATAAAAGAAAATCTTAGCAAGAAATTGGAAATTATTAATGAAAAAGCAAAACAGTTAAAACAAAGTAAAAAGGAACTAAAGCGTATTAGAAAATCTCGAGATGCTTTAAAGAATCTTAAAAGTTTAACGTTTAAAACTGAAATCAAAAAGCCCTTGATTGATGAAGAACTTACAAATGAATTGGATGAAAGCAAGAGCAATGAAGAAACCCTAAATCAAGTTTTGGAAAAAGTTAAGAATTTTGAAGAAAACAAAGAAAGAGAAGAAAATGTTACCAACACCCTAAGCGATACCATAGATCCCACTAAATTGGCGGTGGTGAAGTTAAAACAACATAAAACCGGTTATGAAACTATTAATGAGGTTTTGGATGATGTTGATATGGACGAGGAAAATTGTTTAGAAGCCGATGGCGAACAACAAATGACCATAGCCCAGGCTTTTGAGGATGATGATATTGTAGCCGATTTCAGTAAAGACAAAACGAAGGATTCTGAAATTAAAGAAGGCGAAGTACAACTTTCAATGCCGGGCTGGGGATCGTGGGCTGGTGCAGGTATTTCAAAAGAACAAACGGAAAAACGCAATAAACGTATGCTGCTCAAATTAGCGCCTAAAGAAAAAAGACGTGACGAAAATAAAGATGGTGTCTACATCAATGAGGAGGCCAGTAAACAATTAAGAACTCATTTAGTTTCCGATATACCCTTCCCTTTTACCTCCCTTAAGGATTATGAGGCCAGCATAAGAGCTCCGTTGGGGCGTAATTTTGTTACCGAAACCGCCTATCGTTTGCTAACACGACCCTCGATCATAACACAAAAGGGTAAAATCATAGAGCCCATGGATGAAAGTGAATTGATTAAACCACCACGTAAACTACGAAATCCTGTAGATATAAGAATTGCTCAAATGTCAGAAGGCAAAACTTAATTGTGGCTTAGTTAAGCTGGAACAAATCAAATGTTTATTAATAAAGTGAAATAGTTTTTATTTTTATCGAAATTGTTTTAATAAAAATTAAAAAAAAAGTTATTCTACCACAAAACAATAGTAGTTCTTGAACATTAATGGTGCTTGATCATCCGATATAAAATTTCGTTCTGGCTTGACCGAAGCAAATGGGTTTTGTGTAGGTGCTTGTATTATATGTAATTTACGTTGACTCTCTTCGGCAAAGCGTGACATATCCAAAGGACTTTCATATTCGGTATAGGCAGTCACTACAATCGGAACACAAAGATTCGAGGTTGCTAAAATAGTTTCGGGCCAGGTATCCTCCATGTTGTAGCCAGTAGAGCGGTAAAGGCCCGCATTAAAAAAGCAAACTAGTAAAATAAGTTTTTTTTGTATTATTAACTAAAATAAATTTGAAAAATCAGAACAGTGAAGATCAGGGGATAGTGTAGGTTAAGGACAAATGTTGTTAAACTCTAATTGCAGGCAATGGACATTAGGAAAGTTCTAGCAAAACTTAATCTAAGGGTTTTTATTTCACTCACTTAAATTGGGCTTTAAAAATTTGTGCGAATCACAGTAATTGTGATAGATGTAGGATTCAAAGTAATATTTTACAATACGATTTGATTTTCGACATCTGGAGCAGCATCTAAAATGAAAATTTTAGGTTTGCATATACGCGTATGTATGTACTTATTATATACGCTAATAAAATTTCTCTGAGAGTTATAGAAATTTATTTTGTTGTTTGCAAATGTGCATAAAATATAATTTTCACAAGATTCGGCGTTAATTTTTGCGCACTTAATAATTTTAAAACTTACTTTGTCTTTTTTAATTGCTCAAAAGATATATTACGTGGATTAAGTTCAGGACCCACAAATACAATATTTAAATTTTTAACACAGGGTGTTATGTGTAAAAAGAAAAGCTCCCACTTGTGTAGGACATCAACTTCGAATTCTATTTCAGCGCCTTAAAAAAACATGCACTCTTTGGTTAAATTAATTTAAAAAGCTTGCTTCTTAATTACCTATTAAGTGAATGGTGAGACTTTCGTGATTCCTTAATTGATCGGTTAATTTTAAGGCATACCAGGCTGTTAAAGGTCCCGTGGAAATTTGTGTCAAACTAGCATACTCACTGTTCTCGGGAATATCTAATATGAGAAAAAAATAATGAAAAAGTTTAATATTTTTAAAAGAAAAGGATTGATCCTAAAAACTGTCATTCTCACCATAACCTAATTTATTGAAAATCTGCTTCGTGTTCGAACAACTTAGAGGCACTTCCTTTAATATTTTAGTTGGCAAAGACGGATCTAGGCGGCCGAATTTTTCCTGAAATTGTACCAATTCCTTGAATAGTTGATACGATTTACACCATCTTGCATGCTCTTCGGGATTCATGTGTTCCGGATGTTCTAGACAATACGCGATCATACCACATTCCGAACAATCGTGTAACTTATCAAATTGATATTCTCGACATGTGACATTATTGCAGAGGCGGGGGAAAAGAATGATCTCTTGTTCCGTGGCATTTAAGGGACGATTCAAAATGGATTCAAGTTTTCGTATTGTTACAATGCGATACGAACGAAAGTGATCGGCGGCCATGGTTAAACAGTTTTTAAAGATGTGCCCGTCTGGGAAAATAACAAAAAATATACATACATATGTTTATGTAAATAAGTATGTATGTATGTAAGTATGTAATAAGTCGCAAATTGTAAAATATTATTTTGCGACTCCATAAAGCATCTGTAAGCTTTTCTTTTTGTGTACATAAGTATGTAGCAAATGTTTATTTTACAAAATCATTTTGTGAAAATTGTCACAAGTATTTTTTTTTTGTAGTTAAAAATCAAAAATTATTTTTTTTTTAAATTTGATTTATTTTTAAAGTAAAAAATTATACTTCTTTGCAACAAATACATAGGTTTGTAAAAATTTTTTTTTTTTTTTGAAAAATTTAAGCTGTTTTTTTTATTATTTTTTGTTTTTTAAGAATTATGTTTTTTTACCAGATCAATTTAATGAATGAACAAATTATTTGAATTAGTGCCAATTCGATATTGGTGTTATTGTTGTTGTTGTCTTTAAACAAACGAACAAAAAACAATTTAAATGTATGTATGTAATTTTACTTGTCACCCATGTCGTAAATAATTTTTAATCGCCACAAACATACCGACCGGCCAATAAAACCATTAATCTTATTGTTGCTGGTACAAATCCAACCACACAAATGCATTTGATGTTTGATTCGATAATTTATACGCAAACAAAATACTTACCACAAGATTCGACAGCCACTTGTTGTAAAGCGTAGCATAATTGCCGGTGTTCTGCATCATTTTGCATGTGTTCCAAACTGCAATAATATGTCATATGGCATTTTGAACATTCAATTGGCGGGAAAAGTTTACACAAATCAGTTTTGCAGAACTTTTTGTGTTTTAAAATAAATAAAAATTTTATTAAAATTAATTTAAGTTAATTTAAATTTTTTTTTAATAATTTTACATTACACAGCGCCACAAGAAAGTATTTTCGTGGTTTATAAATATATTCAATATATTCTTCTTCATCATCGCTGGATTCAACATCGGTTACCGGTCCCTGATCAAACATTTTCTTTAAATTTTCTATTAAAGTATTTGGTAGGTTTTCATCGCCTAAAAAAAGATTTAATTAAAAAAAAGGTTCAAGAAAAATACATATCGTTGGATGATTGGTAGTTTGACGAACATGTTTTTT
>NDXZ01003829.1:0-17452 GCA_003055125.1 Paykullia maculata | reverse complement strand
AAAAAAAAAAAAAAACAAATTCTTCTGTAAAATAATATGTTTTTAATAAATATAAAATAAAAAACGAAATATGGTTTTTGTTTGTGTATAATGCTTTTCAAAAATATATTAAATATTTCCTCCAAAACATAATTTATCTAAAATTCTCCGTAAGGATATAATGTGTTTGAAAAGAAAGTTTTGCAAAAATGTCACCCAGCAAGAATTTTCATTATTGAAAACTATTTCATTAAAAGAAAATTCATTGTTAACTCTTTTGTTTTGTTAATTTATACAGTTTTTTTAAGTTTTAAAAGATATAACTCATCAACAGAAGTCGTTTATTAACGCAAAGTGGAAGAATTTTTTTAATTAATAAATTTTTTGTTAGCAAATTCCACTGAACAAAATAAATTAAAAAAAAAGGCTTCCTTTATTTTAACTTTTGTTGGTTTTTTTTTCGTTCTTCAGCAATTGGCAATCGTATTCATATTCTTTTCATTCCAGTAGGGCTAATGTCTTAATGGGAGCATTAATTTTGCTAAACTTTCAGAACAATATTTATAGTAGCTAAAAAAACGTAGGTTGATACTCAAATTGTACCCAAATTATTAGAAATGGAGCATGGGCTTTTCAATGTGTTAAACGTAGTCACCTGACTTTTAAAGTTCTTCAACCGGTAAACTGTAATATTTGTTATAAATCAATAGAGTTCTATCTTGAAACAACAAAGTTTGAATTTTTGTTGCTTTTTATCACACCATGATCAATTCGATTTAGCGTTAAGGGTTTAGAAGGACAATGAAAGTCGCGAAACAAAACGTTGCAAAAAAATATTTACAATTATGACAAAAGCTTAACAACAAGTTGTTTTATAAGCATTTTACTCGGTTTAGTTTATCAATTTTACAAAATTTTAATTTGTGTCGAATTTGCTAATTTTTTTACAGTGTTGCCGGCTATGCCAAGTGGTAACAACAATCTCAAATATAAAGGAAAGAGCCTCGATGACTTGTAAAGAATAAAAGCTATTTTTTTAATAATGTAAAGACTAATAAAATAAATAACATTATAAATGTTGAAAACAAGTTCAAAAATTATTGAAGGGTTAAACAAACTAAGTTTAATATAAAAAAAGAGAAAAACAGACAAGAGTTATTGCCGTTTGCTTATATCTCTTGACTGCGACTTAAAACTACTACAAAAGTGTTCAAAGGTACGCTAAAGGCTTATGGAAATTGACGAATATAAATTAGAAATAAAATAATTTTTTTAATTAAAAAAAGAGCAGCTATGCGGTATGTGGGTCGATTTTTTATTAAGATAATTATCCCGAATATATACATATATCCGAGATATTGAAACTACATACCGGTTTATTGAGCATCTAATCACTTTCAATACTTTATTTCAAACAATTCACCAAACAGATGGATATGACTAAGTCAACACTCATATCACAAGCATTCGGAATAAATATATTTTAGAAAGTTACATATAAATATTGTAGATATTCCAATTAGAATGATACATGGGAAAATGTAAAGAAATATTGAAAAAAATCACTGGTAAACACGGTTTTTCGTTACTTTCTACCCTAAAACATTTTCGTAGAGTACAATTCTCCAAGTACATCATACATATGCTAATGCAAGCAAGCAGAAATAAGTAACACAAACGACCTAAAACTAACTGCCTTAATATAGTGATTTTCACTTTTTCCTATTTGTGTCGAATTGCAGCCACACAAGAAAGTTCTGACGCTTTGCTTTTTCGTTTTTGTTTTTTTTGGTTACAGCCATTTGCAAATTAAGCGGGAACAATTGAATTTGTGCTCTGTTTCCTTTATAACTAAATTGTGTTTTTATTTCCCATAGACTTTCGCCAAATAAAAAGATGAAACATGAAAAAATCAACTAAATATTAATGGTGTCTGCTTTGTTCACAAAACTCAACCAAATAGCGAATAGAATTAAAGGGAAACATTTAACAAAATTTTCCATTTAAATGATGTTTTCACTTTAAACTAAACATAAAAAACGAAAACTTCAAAGTATTTGCAGTGGAGTGGATGTTAAATAGTGAAGTGTAAACAAAATGAATTAATTACTTTATTTGAACAATAACGACAACAACAATAAAAGTAACAAAATTAAAAAAAAAGATTTATATTAAATTTCTCTTCATTCCGAATACATATTTGTTTTCGGCAACTGAATTATGCAAGTTTATGAATTTGTTAGTTCATGATGTTGAAGTGCGATGTTTGGAAAAAGGACTATTATTTCAATTCATCTTGACAAATTGTTATTCCTTTACTGTCTTTAAGCCGTCATGACTTCAACAGGAAATTAATAATTTAAAATCATGGTTTATTTGCGAAAGTTTGAAAATAGAAAAAAAATGGAAAGGAAAATAAGATAAACAGATGGCGAAACGAAAAAGAGATGTAGAGGAATGTTAAAATCATATTTGATTTCAACAATTGGTTTTTATTTATTTGTTACAAACTTTTGTTGTTGTTTGAAAAAATCATAGGGCTGGTGTTGTTGTTGAAATATGAAATATTTACAAGTGTTTAGTAAACGAAAATTTTAATGTAAAGGTAGCAACTTCAAATAAAAATTGTCGTGCGTCATATAAAAATAAGCTTTCAAGCAGTCAAAAAACAGAAAATGAATTTTAATTCTCTTAAAAGCAAACTATTTTGATGTATTAAAAAACGTTATATTTTATGTTTAAAATATAAAAACCATATATAATCATTATTAGAAAAGTTACGAAATAACTACGTTTAACGAAAAAAGTTATCAGCAAATACTTTATTTAGACGAAGCAGTTGTACAAGGCAATTTGATTTGATTTTGTATGCCAACTTATATCATAACAATATTAAACAAAAATTATTTAAATAAAATTTTAGTTTAAAAACGCTACCGTTTAAAATTGTACATAAAACATAATTTGCACTGAATTTTTTATTGCAGCTGTGGCACTAAACATTAATCAGCCAAAGTTTCAAATTATTTTCAACAGTTTTTTGTAGGTTTAGGTCATTCCCGGAAGTTTGCCTTAAATGATAAAGATAAATCACCCTATGATTTAAATATTCTATTATAGTTATGTTGACTTCCAGAAGTAGGTCTTTTACGGCAGTTTTGGACATAAACCTTTTAAGGGGCCTTGAACCAATAATATTTTTATAAAGACAGCCGTCTAACTTTTCTTATAATTTTTAAGGTAATTTTAAATGTAAATAAAACTACGAAGAACCATTTATTCATCCAGCTAAAATGGCATACGATCACAATCAAAGCCAACACAAATATTTCTTTTATTGCTTATTTTTGAAAAAATTTGTCGTATATAGTGAATCATGTGGTTTAGTGGTGGTTTGTGTATTACTTAAGTACGCACAGCTACATTATATTACAGCTTAAAGCAACTTTATGAAAATTGCTAAAGATTTTATTTTTCACAAATAAGAAAACGGTTTTTACTATTTATCTTAAAGGACTTGCAAAGAGACCTTCTAAGAAAATCAATTTTTTCAATTCAATAAAAGAACGCCCGAAACCATAAATGTAAAAAAAAGAATCTACTTTTCATAAACAAAATTAGTTTTTATCTTTTAGTTAAAAAAAAAAATAACTTCAAAAATAATTTTACTAATTAAAAATCTATATTTTGTATCAATCATCTTTTCAACAAATAAATGTCCTTAAGCGTTTTTCAACTTACATGTCATATACCTTTCAACAAACTAAACTGAAATACTTTGTGTAATGCAATCCTGGCATTGTAATTGTTACGTGCAACAATTTTCTTCAAAAACTTTTTGCTACACACAAAAAAGTTTTTGCTTTACTTGTACTTACGTCCTTATTTGTTGCTCATAAATATTTTGTAAGATTGCGGTAAGGTAAAGGGAATAAGAAAATAAGCTTGTTTTATAATTTTACTTCAATCGATATTTCTTACAAGTACTCAAATTAAATTACACTATAAATATGAAGGAAAACATTTTCATATGAATATGCAGGCATGTGAGTTTTAACATATTGTTAGCTTAAATGCGAAAAGGCGTACAAAAAAAAATCAAAATCAAGTTTTTTATTGATTATTATGAATGCCATTAAACTACATGTCCTGACAAAATTTCACACTTCTGATATCCAAAATTACGCTTTTATTAACAATTAATAAGGGGACATTAATACGTTTATAGTTTTCATTTAACAAAGTTTATTGCTTCTCCCTTAAAATTATATTTTTCTTAGTTACTCCCTTTTTGCATTTTAGCTAACGATTTACACATGTAAACTTGTACGTATAATTTAAGTAGAATAGTAGTACAGGTTAAATACTTTAAATTATTGTTTTCCAGAAATTTAAGGCAAAAGTATTTGCGTTTATTTGTATAAAAAATACAGTATAACAGGGCTAATAAAACTATACTCAGGACACAAGTATCTTGTTTAATTATTTAATTTCTTTTAATTTTTAGAAAATATTTAATTTATATGTTTAAACCATTATCTTTTTGAATACTTTATATTTCTGTGACAGGTGTATGATAATTTTGTTTGATAAAATTTTGTTAAGTCTTAAATTTTATCCTTAAAAAAAAACTTAAATTACATTTGTCCGTTTTATCAGATGAGCTTTTAATGGTTTGCTCTAAGTTTCCATTTCGTCTTAACACAAAGAAATTTATCAAATAAATTAAGTGCTTAAAATCAAAAACGATTAATTATTTAGAAATATTGCATATTTATAGTAGTGTTGCCATTCCAATTGTTTTTGTGTATTTTTTAGTGCTTTAAAAATAACTGTTTCTTTAATACGGAAATTAAATTAGTTATTGTCATTTGTCATAGTGCTTTTTTATACAATATAAAAAAAAAATATAAATTTGTATCGATGGTCCGCTGTTGACACTTAAGTAATTTATAATTTTTTGACATAATAATGGAAAGCGCTTTATACATTGTACTAAAAATATTTACCAGCAGTACTAAAGTGCAATTATTTAATGCAATTACCTTTTGCTGAAGCCTATGCTATTTAAATTATTTTATTTTTTTAATATCTATGCGTCTAATGAAACGCTAAATTAAACTTTTAGTTAATTTGTTCAAAAGAAATTAAAAAAAATTTATATTTTTAACCTTTAACAGAACTACCTTTTTAACCCATTTTTCTTGCTACTTTTTTTGCAACGCTGACAGAGAGAGTTTAGATTATTTCTATCATCATAAAAAATTTGTAATGAATTTTCTATTTATAGAAAACCAATTGAAAATCTGTGTCAGAAAACATCTCGCATTAAATAACTTAATAAAAAGCAAAAAAAAAAAAAAGAATCTAAAAACTACATTCTTAAAGAATTTTATCCTACCGCAAATTTAAAACGTTTGTCTAAGAAAACTACTTTGCTAGAACAACAACAATAACAAGAAACTTATTTAAAAGAAACTCTTTTAGTTTGCCACAAAAGTTGTTGTGGCACAAAACTACTAATACTTACAACTAGTTAAAGCTATAAAACTACAATATATATTTGCATGTCTTGTTAAACATTTTCGAGAACGTACAAGTGTATTAGTATGTACATATATGGTGTGCATGATAGTGCTTATATGTTATACATACGTTACACCATTTAAGCCAAGTTAGCTGTTGAGGGGGAAATAAAACCTAAAAACGGAAGAAAATTGTATTGATGAAAGATTTTTATATCCTCTTTCAATAGTCACGTGCTTAACACAACAACAACAACACATACGATGAAAAAAGAAAATACACCAACGACAAATAACAATCAATTTAGCAGCAAATATAAGCCAGGACCACAAATAAAACCAAATAGAAATAAACATAAAAAAAAATTGGAAAAAACGCAGGATGGAAAAAAAAGGGCGCCGACATCGATAATGTGACTGACTGACATTAAGTAAACTGTAGGAAAATCATCATGTACATAAGTAATATTGTACGTGCCTTCTTTTATTCTATTTGCCATTTAAATGGTTAAAATATAACTTAAGTTTATAAAGTGGTATTGAGGGCTACTACTCTTGTATGTTGACGACATTTTTGTTAACAGAAATTTATTGAGAGCCGAAGAGTCTAAGGCAAAGGGGGAAATTATTGAAAAGGAAATAAAGTTGTCAGCGATGATTTATTTATTTTTTAAAATATATTTCTAAGAAATATTTCCAGAAATCAAATCGTTATCGATTAAAGAAATTTTAATTAGAATAGTGAAAAATCGGATTTGCATACCGAATATTGAACTGATATGTGTTTTTTTTCACCTGGTACAGAGAAGGATTGGGGATTTAACAATATTTTGAAAGAGTTGTTTGCAGGATGTTTTGTCACAGCACAAGTAAAAATGTTATATGCGTTTATGCCGCTTTAAAGCCCCCTTGGCCATGTTTACTACCTTTTCTATATGTAATTTCTATTAACAGAAGTAACTATTTTGGTATTAAACTTTTTTAAATCACATTTATTATGCTCTTCGCCATGAACAGAAAGGAGGTATATCATTTTGTCATTCCGCTTGTTTATATCTTCCAAATCATTGAAGAAAGGAAATAAGGCTAAATTATATCCATCTGTTCGTGTTTTGGTTAAAATAAACGTTATGAATATCCTTAAAACCTTTTACAATGTTAGTAAAATTTTAAAATATCAGAAAAATGTGGATCGATTTTAGAAGTGAAAATCAGCGAAATCCTTCCCATGACTAAAAACTGCCAGCTCTATTTTATACTTAACTTTTAGCCGCAGACTGAGTATAAGACTTTAGTTTCTTACGCAAGTAAAAGAAATTATTTTTTTAAAAATGTAGTCCTAAGAAAGCAAATATGTTGATTTAAAAAAAATTATTTCAAAACAAACAAGCATTTTAAGCCACTTAAAAAATATTGCGCATCATGTTATATATAATTACACTGTGCAACAGTGAAAAAAACGCATGAACGTGAAAGTATGATTCAATTATCAGTAAAAAGGTGCGGGGGAAAAATTGTTTAGAACAACATTTTAATAAACTTGGTTTGTTTACCAAACTCTTAGCCAACTCTAAACTAGCTATTAGACAAAAACTGAAGACACCTTTTTTTTGGGGCCTATAAACAAAAAAATGGTCACTAATCTGACCAAACTGAGTATAGGGTTTTACTACCCATTGCTTTTATAATATAATCTTTACTGTCATTTGTTACATAGTGTTGTTAGTCATAGTGTTTCACATTTCGGTAAAAAAAAAAATTAAGAAAATTCGCCCCAACAATACAGAAGTCGTATGCAAATAATTAAAACTGTTTTTTATTTATTTTTTTTATTTTAACAAACGATCTTAACTTGACCTAATCATGTTTCACTGCCTGTATTTTATTTTAACAGGTTTAGCGATTTCAAATTATTCTATAGTATTTAAATTTTGTTAATTGATACTTGTTGTTTCTGTTTGACAAACTTCGATCATTTACCAAAATACATAAGATAGTTGTTAACAATTTATGTAAATTTTATTTAATTTGCGAAAATAGTTCAGCCGTAAGATTGTTTCACATAGACGCAATTAGCTCAATTGACAATATACATACATTTATTTTATGAGATCTTGAATCTTGTATATTTTTTACTGTTACAAAACGGAAAGTCAAATTTATATGTTCCTGCACTACTAAAGGTAATAGACAATTTCAATTGTTACGTTTTTTTTCCCTTTTGTTTTAACAAAACTTTTCGACAAATCCTTTGTCTTTTAATAAATTTTCCTTAGCATTTCAACATTTTTATTTCGTATGTGAAATCATAGTTTCTAGTTTAAGAACACATTACCCGAAACTATGCTTTACTTAAAGATTTAGGTTATTTTTTTCGTTTGTTATTTTTTTTTTCTTTTTTGAGATTTAATAACAACCAGCAAAAGAACTTAAAATTCAATTAGTTCATTTGATTAATCAGAGCCAAGGCATTTTACTTTGACTTGAAATTTTGTTAGAAATTTCTAAAATGCAATTTAAAAAAAAATAAACTTTTTGTTTTGAAAATCACTTAAAACTAGAGGCACATTGGTTACTCCCACTTTTTTAAATATTTTTTCCTTGTATCTTTAGGAGCTAATTTAAAAAATAAAAAAAAAATATAAAAAAAAATTAAGAATTGAAACATGTTTGTTGCAAAACAAAAGCTTTAACAACATACTTTAAGTGCATGTGTATATGTATGCATGTATGTGTATGTATGTGTGTGTGTACGACTTTCTCAAAGAAATCTAACCCAAAAATAACAAAAGCATATAGAAACACTACATACAGTCTGTGTATTAAAATACAAATAAAAAAATAATAAAAAGGAAAAAAAAGAAAGATAAAACTAAGAGGGTTTGGGTTTGCATGAATAAATAAGATTCATTGAATAACTGGGTTATAAATGCTAAAATACTGGGTAACGAATTAGGAAACCCAAAATAATTCCCAACAGTTTTCATTTTTATACACAAACGAATTTTGCTAAATTGCCCTGTAAATGCAAAGGAATAAATTTAAAGTTTTCTTTTTTTTATTTATTTTTTTATGCTAAAGATTTTCTTGTAAAACTGTTTCAAGTTTTTATTTTTAAGTCTTTGTGCTACTTTGTGTTGTTTTTCTTTTTTTTTGGGGTGAATTTGATTTTCCTTCAATTTTTTACTCTAAATTTATTTTTATTTTTTTGTACAAAGGCGGAAAACAAATAAAACTAAAAAAAAATGAGAAAAAATCGCAACGACTATAGTTTCTGTTTCTTTTCTTTGTAAATAAAAAGAAAGTTTATGTCCTTAAATACACCTTTGCAAAAAGTTGCATTTTTGTCTTTTTGCATACAAAAATGTTGTGCAGCATTCAGGCAAGCAAGTACTTAGTAGTCAGACTGGTAATGGGGGCAGTTAAGTAAAAAAAAAACCTAGAACGTTTTTATGCATTCAAGCATGTGAATTCTTTAGTTGTTTCAACGTATCTTTTTTAAAATGAATTTTTTTCTTAGAAACAAACAGAAAATAAGTGATTTAAATAAAATTAGAAATGCAATGATGTGTGAAACAAGTAACAAACAAAGTGTCGCATAACAAAAGGAAGTAAACAAGTTTGATTTGCATACTCGTCTTTCTCTTTCATTTAGTTTTGTTCAACAAAATGTTGCATGATTTATTTTTTGTTCTTGTGATTAGTTTTATTTTATTAAAATGTCCTCCTACAGCATTTACGTTGGATATGCGTTGATATTGAATTGAGTATTTGTGAATGTGTTTAAGTTTTAGGGTTAAAAGTTTTTTGTATGAAAAGTTCTCAAATAGCATGACTTGCGCCAAATATAGAAACTAATTACGACCTTCCATATTGTATTTAAATATTCATTACTTGGAAAATATGCTAATGAATTGTATGTTAATTAGGCTAATTTAAATTTCTTAGAAGCTAATAATTAATTTTCATGGAAACTTTGCAGAAAATATTTTAGCATAAATAAAAGTTTCTAGCGACACACATTTGTCTTTCAACAGAATTTAGCCAACGCAAACAAAATAATTCCATAGATAGATTGTGAATAGCAAACGAACTTTATTGGCGTCGCTGTTAGCCAAAAGGATATTACGGATGCCACTTGAACACTAACAGCTGTCAATTAAATATATCAAGAAGTGTTTTAATTGGCAATCATTAGGTTGAAGTTGACAACGCAACTTTAGCAAAGTGCTATCGACACATAAAACACACGAATTAGATCCATAAACAAAAAACTTAAATAAAAATGTTTCAAAGATAATCAGCAAAAACTAACATGTAAAAGGGTTCTTTCTGTCCAAGCAAAAATGTTTAAAGCTTTTAGGGATAAACCAAGCAAGTGAAAAATTTATTGAAAACTTTATTAAACAATTGGGTTAAAAGAGCCCACGTTTTTCCCTTACAACGAAGAAAAAAATTATTTAACATTTTGTTAATGGCTTAAGCTAATCTTTCTTCATTTAACCATTATGGCAGAGCACTTTCCGATTTACAAAGCTTTTGCTGAAAAATATCACAATTTTTTTTAAAGGCTGTTTTGTTAACGATAAAACTCATTTGCAGTGTATTTATTGAAAATTTTTCTTAAAGATAGAATAAAATAGTCTCTACAAATACAAATTTTTTATATTATTTAATTTTTATGGATATAAATTTTATACAAAAAATAATTTTTCCCATAAAAATTAAAGTAGGGGTTTTAAAAAGTCTTCTTTGACCAACTTGTTAAAGATTTTTTTTTCAGATTTGATAGTTTTGTGGTTGATTATTAAATACTGGAATCGGCATTAAAATAAAATACATTGTTGGCATTTTTTATCTTTTGTCGAATCCTTTCGTTCGCCATAATAGTTAAACATCATAGAAAAACACACACACACACACACAAACACAGATAAATATTAGATTTATTTGGAAACAACTGCTTTTCTTCTCAAGTACGCAGACAAACAAATAAAAACTCTTTCTATATCTGTTTATTGTTGTTGTTTTTAATATAAGTGTGTGTTAAGGAATTTTAATATTTATTAACGTGTGTGGGTGTTTGTATGAGTAATTGGATACATTTTGCTTTAACAATCAACAATAATCATACAATTGTTGGCTGCTTAAATGTTTTAGCTTCATTTTTGCACCAGCTCCCTCTCTTTTCCTCTATTGGAAAATGAAAAAAAAAGATAAAATTATTTGTTCTTGTTAAGCACAAGTGTTTTTTTTTTCTCAATTTTATGAATGAATTTGATGTTTTTCTGTTTGTTTTCTATTATTGCTTCTTTCATAGAAATTTTTTTCTATTTAATGCGGAAAAACCAGTTAAGCATGAAAATGAAATACAAAAAGAAAAAAAAACCTTATTCTGCGTTGAATTTTTATAACATTTCTTTAATTTTTTTTCTTGCTTATTTCGTACGTGTTTAGAATAATAGTTTGAAAATTCTATTTTCTCTTTAAACCACCTACTATATTCTTAATCTCCTTCCCTCTTCTTTTGGAAAATCTGTTGTTTTTGTTGCCATATTTTAAGTGTCATATTTTTGTTCTAAAGAGTTCAAGCAAATTGAAAAACAAAATTATGAGAAAAAAAAACAGACAAAGCCAAAAGCATCTTTACAAAATAAGTAGTAGTATAAGTAGTAATATTTCTCTAGTATAAGAGAAATATTTACAAAATTGTCCTTCATTATTTGCTGTTTGTTTTATTTTTGTTGTTTTTTATATACAGCAGCCATTGACATAACAACCCTATTAATTATAACAACAACGACAAGAAGATTTTGTTTTTTTTTTGCAAATTTTTACACATCGTTAAAACGCAACAGCCGTTACATGGATGTTTGGTTTGTTGCTCTTGGAAAATTACATGGAAAACATTTCTTATAAAATTGGATTAGTGGAAAAATCCTTTGGTACATTTTATGGTTTGACGCTAAATTTTTTATGATAAGCAGCATTAATTTGACATAAAATGTCTTTTTAAACAGAGAATTAATTTAAAATTTGTCATAAATATAAATAAAAAAATCTATTAAAATTTCTGTTTGCCAATTTTCACCAGCTTAAAAATCATTTAATATAAATTAAATTCCTTATTGTCTGGAAATAAGAAACTGGTTAATAAATAAGCAACAAGGTTCGTCTTTAGTTTTATGAAATTATTTCTTTGGTGGAAATAATAATTTTATAAAAAGTGATTAAAGAGTACAACCTCTACTTTAACTACAAAAACCCAAGTTGATCTGGGTTTGCCAAATTGCCAAACAAAATAATACAAAAAAAAAACTTATCTGCAATTTTTGTAAAAAAAAATATGTTTTAAGCAACTTTTTATAGAATTAAACATTTTGTTGATATTAAAAAATCAAAATCAATATTTTTAGTTCAATAATTCTTCTTGAACAAACAAAAAGTGTTTCTATTGTATCAATCAAATCAAATCAATTGTTAATTAAACTTTTTATTTTATTAACACAAACAAAAACTTAATAAAAAATTCTTTTTTGTTTATAACATTCGATTTAACAAAACTTACACTAAAACAACGTCTTGAAAATGTTTAGGAATATCAATATTTTCCTGCTTCTATATGGGCATTTCCATGTCATCGTACGTGACATTCGTACGCCTACAAAGTGGTACAGATTTTTCGAAAATAGTGGTAACTGAAAAATAATTTCGATAATATTTTACATTTAGAGGGTACTAAAATTGAAAAAAATTCATCACATTCGGAACCTTGTCGTTTGAAATATCGGGCGATATAAGGGCATATCGTACGTGACATAAAACGGAACTGATGTTGAGGTGCATGCAAAATTTGTGAAAATCTGCGAATTGTGGAGGTTTTTTTTTTAATTCTTACACTAAGCCAAATTTTTTTCCCTTATAATCCGTAGTTTTTAAATAAAAAAGGGTTTTGGATGATTTTGTTATGAACAAAATTGAGTATCGTACGTGAACGATTTTTCTCTTATAGTATTCTTAAGTAATGAAATATATGTTTTGTAAATATATGCATAAAAAAAGTTAAAAACGAATTAAAAATTATGTAAAAATATAAATAAAATATGTTCCTTTAATTGGAATTTGTTGGATGTAAATATCATCTATTTAACTCACAGTTGATTAGACAAGCAATCACCATACCCTATTTCCTAATAAACAGTGAGATAAATATATAGATGATATTTACATCCAACGCTAATCACCAATCAAAGAGTGCTAATGATGAAATCCGTAGCTGGTTTCGAAAAAGCATTCCAATCGGCTGGTGTCGGCAAAAACTTACTTTTCCAAAATTATTATCACTCATTATCAGAATAAAAAATAAAATTTCTAAGAAATTTAAAATGAACTTGAGCCAGAATAAATAGAGCCTCGTTAGCGCGACAGGGGACACCAAGTCTTCAAGACAGTGGATGTGAAGTTGACATTAAGAAAGGAGCGGCTATGTGGGCAAATTTAAAAAAATTGCTTGCGCCTCACTTTCATATTAGAATTATGTATTTGATGATAATAGAAATAAACACAGTAAAGAGTTAAATTAATTTCTTACTACATACTATAAATTTGGGCGATTAGTTTTCGCTGCCATAAAATACTTATTAAATTTAAATTTTTTCTTAATTCTTAATGAATACGAATTTCAAAAAACATTTATATACTGACTATTATGATATATAAACGAATAAATGGGCTTGACATATTGTCATTCTTTTATTGAGATTAGAAGAAAACTTTTTAATTTCTTCGGCTGCAAGATACAACAAATTAACATGAGAAAGCATTTGGTAATATTAATTCATTTGCTTTCATAATTTGCCACACCTTTCTTTCTATAAACTGCACATTTACCATGGCATATTTACAAAAGAAGGAATTCTTTAAAAAAAGAATTTGTTTGTACCTTCTAAATAAAATATTTATAATTATCAAGTGAACTCTGATGCATCTATTTGCAATTGTAGGAGTTACAATATCGTACGTGACAAGCTTTAAAATTTTTATTACATCCAATTTAAAAAAAAATCCGATAAAAATGTGTTTGTGACAAATATCTTGCTTTGACCTTTAATTTTGAAATATTTGCGACCGGTCAAATTCAAATGACATAGACAAATAATGTTTTTCCACCACGTACATCAGAACAGCATCCAAAGCAAACCATAAACTCGAACTCTATATTTTCTCTTTCCTCATAGATCTTGTACATTGTTGTTGTAACATTAATTTTAAAGTATGATTGCAAAGTTACAAATACCTGAATTTAGCCGCTAGTAAAAAGAAAAAAGTTAATTGCAATTTCCTAAAATAATTCAAAGGGATGATCAATTTAAACTGTTATTTTTGCGCTTTAAAATTTTTAATAAACTATAAACACCTCTACGTACTAAAATTTGAATGGTTTTTTCCTCTTTGGCATATTTTAAAAAAGTTGCGATAACTTTTATTTCTTTAGTCGTGGTTGACGTTTTAATGGAAATGCCCATATGGTAAAAAATGCGACAAGCATACTCTCGGAATAAAAACAATTTTAAAATTTTATTATTTCTGATTTGGTCAATCAAGAAAAATAAAAATAAAAATTTTTTACCAAAAAAATTAATTGAACATAAATATGTTTAGGCAAATAGTTTTAAAATTAAACGGGATTAGTTATCTTATAATTGTTGCAATCGGTTTGTAAGTTTGTCTTATGAACTTCATGGTATAGTTAAAAAAAAAAAATAAGTAAATAATTAACATTTAGAAGTGCGCAAATGTTTGCGTTTTACAATTCTTCTGGCAAACTATAGTTATTAGTTACGAAACACTAAACAACACTACTTAAATCGAAGTTGTTGTTTATTGGTTTTTAACAAATAAAAATTTCACTTTAAAGAAATCTAACAGGATTTGTAAAATTTTTGCACAAAAAAAACCTTTAAATATTTCTCTAAATAGAAAATTCAACGAAAAGGTTCTTCCGGACTGCAGTTGTATGTAAACATTTTCCCACGTTTCCCTGCTGTAATAACACTAATTTATCTACTGGATGTTTTTATTTTATAGTTGTGTTTTCGTAGGGACTCCTTCTTGTTGTAATTTTTACTAAACTAATCATCTTTATTTCTCGTTTTTCTGTTTCCATGTAATATCTAAGACTTAAACGTTATTGTTATATGAGTTTTTATGAATGTTGTTGTTACTAATATTTCTTAGTTCTAGTCCTGTAACAAGAAGTAGCTTCTTTAAATATAAAGACCAACTGAGAACAAAAAGTAATAAACGATAAAAAGCTAAAGAAACATATTTTATAAAACCGCTGCTGTTGCTTTAATGTACTCATGTATGTTTGTTGAGTTTTTTTTTCACCCCCTAAAAGTTGTTGCAGTTTATTTTGTTGTTGTTGTTGTTGTTTTGGTTTTATGCTCTATAAAATATTTATAATATTAGCCTTCTTTATTTTTAACTTGTTGTAATCTTTGTATGTATGTTTTCTAGTTTTAATTTACTACTTTTTAAAATGGTTTAAATTGTTACTGCTATTTTATTTTATTTCAGTTTCTTTTGGTTTTTTAATTTTTTTTTCTTTTTTAAACGCACCTTTTTCCGGGTGTTTTCTTTTCTTCTTGGGATTTTCAGTTAAAAATTTTTTTTGTTTCTTAAATCTGTGTTTTTAAACGCTCTTTTAAAAACAAAAAAGTGTTGTTGTTATGTTTTGCAGGAAAACTTTTTTATATTTTGTAGTATTTTTTTGGGGATTTTCGAGCATTAAAGTGTAGGTGTATTTAGGTTATCGAGATTTTTATTTATACCCTACACTATGTGGGGCAAGTGTGTCGGTTCGTTTGCAAATGAAATTTAAGCTAATACCACGACAACTGCCTTTATTGTTCAAATAAATTTAACACAAAAATCAATGAAGCAATAAAGCACACACAAGTTATAAAAACCAACTAAATGGTTGTAGTTTTGTGTCTTCATTATCCAAATAATGTGCAATTGTTGGAGGGTATTTAAAATTCGGCACAGCTGAGTATGACATTTTAACTGATTTTTATTTTTGTGTTTACATTTAGTTTTCTTGAATCTTTTTTTGAGTTTTTATTTTTCGGTTTAGACAATATTAACGAGTTGTGTCTTATTAATTTTTTATTTATGTAACTTTTTATCAACTTTTTTTGTTTGTTTTTAAGATCCTTGTTTCATTTTTAAGGCAAAGCATATTATACTTGTGTAGAAGTTTATTTGGCAAAAGTTAGAAAAATCGAAAGATAAACAGAAACTTTGCAAAATATTTAAGGTTGTTTACAGCGTTTCATAACTGGCGGTTTATTCGTGATTTATTAATAACTGTCGATAGATTCTGGCATAAACATTTTTTTTGTAGTTTTAGTATTAAAAGAAAAATTTTCAAACAAATTATCGATTGATAAAAAATTATAAATTAAATATTCAAATTTTGTCAAATTTTTTAATATGAAAATTTCTTTTAAAGTTACTTTTTAAAGAAATTTTCTAAAACTTATTTATTTTATAAAACTATAAATAATTTGCGATTTTAAATAAATTTTGATTTATTTTTGGTCTACTAGAGACAACGGCGTAGCCAGATCATTTGTCTGATGCGGCTAAACTTCTTTCAAGCTAAAAAAATTTACTTATTTTTTTTAATTAAAAAAATATAAAAAATTCATTTCAATTATATGGTAAACGACAGTAACAAAAAATATATTTACTTTGCAATTTTTTTTAAAAATTATTTCATAGTTTCAGATTTTTTATGTGACTTAAAATGTTTTTGTATAGGTAAGTGTAAGGGTACGGAGAGAACTAAGATAAACTTAATTTTAAGAAAGATTTTTGGTTTAATATTCGATTTCTTAAAATTCTTTTGAAAATTTGTATTTTATTTTTATTAATTTTTAAATACAGGGTGGCTGATGAAAGCTACTACCAAAAAAAAAACGTAACAACTTTTTTTCTGTGTAACCAACCTGTTCCATTTTTATTTTATTTCAAAGATTGATCTTTAGATATAACGAAAATGGAGAGTTGGGACAATGAAACAAGAATTTTGATAGTGCGCCGCTTTCACGCTTTAAAGTCCGTAGTTTCCGTGCAAAGAGAATATAGGCGCACGTGTGGCGGCACTCCTTCTAGCAGATGGACTATACTGAGGCTCGTAAATAATTTTGCCGAACGCAGAACAATCGCAAGAAGGCCTTATCATCGAGATCCCTCAGTTCGGACGCAGGAAACTATCGCTGCTGTAGCTGCTGCCATACAATCCGATTCTAGAGTTTCGACAAGGAACTTATCTGCTTAAATTGAACACAACTGACTTCCCGATTCGCTTGAAATTTTGCGAGAAGGTCATTCAAATGGCGGCAGAGGATGAAAACATCTTGAACTGCATTTTTACGTCTGACGAGGCACATTTTGATTTAAACGGCAATGTTAACAAACAAAATTGTCGAATATGGAGTAATTCCAACCCACAGACACTCCATGAGATGCAATTGCATCTACTTCGCGTCACAAATTTGGATGATTTAAAGCAATCCATTCGAACGATAATTGAGGCGATTCCCGCTGCAACCCTCCAGGCAGTAAAGAATAACTTTTTGATAAGACGTCGCATATGTGTCACTGAGAGTGGAGGTCATTTAAATTCAAAAATGTATTCTTTTTCAAATGAATTAATAAAAAATATATTACATAAACTTAACAAAAAGTTATTTGAGTTTCTTAATGTAGCTACATTCATTAGCCACCCTGTATTTATAGAATTTTATTAAATATTTAAAATAAATTTTTAATTTAATACAAACTTACTTAAACGTTAAAATAAACAAATAAAAACATTTTAATTAAAAACGAATTTAAAATAAAATACTTTTCACGACATTTGTTACAGTTGAATTGCC